>RJVU01053075.1:2566544-2579045 GCA_003731715.1 Anabarilius grahami
CTATAATAAACAGAATAATATGAAATATTTATTATACAAATTTATTTTACAAATAGATATTTTTGAGATTATCAGCGAGTAGTTATTAATAATTAGTGTTTTTTTACAGTGAAATATTACAATAGTATTAATTTTGTTAAATGTTTCATTTAATGATAATAGTGGTAAATATTATTATTGTTATTGTTATTATGTTGTCATATTGCCATAATACACAAAAATATTTATTTGAAAAATGTATTATACAAGTAGTTATTTGTAAGATTATCAGTGAGTGCAATTATTGCGTAAAATATTATTTAATAATGCAAAATAGTATTTAATTATTATTAAATTAATTATTAAAATATTACTAATTCATTATTAAATTATTGTTTTTAATAATAAACATAACTTATTGTTTATGTATTGAATAATCACAATAATATGTTCTTAACATAAAGCTACTGGCTGTTATGGTAAGCTATCGGAAAATATCATGAAGATACTTAAATTATAAACAGATTAAGTTGATATGACATAAGGCTGAGTAAATGATGAGTAAATGCCATTTTTGGATCTGGAACTGTCACTTTATTATTCAAATGTACTTGAAGGCATGTTAGGAAATGGCGACTTGATTCTCATGACCCTTCACTGACCTCAGCTTGGCACCAGCCTAAGACGCCTAATGAAGTCCCTGTCACATCTGTGGTCACTCAGACACTCGTCCCTTGTCCCATCACTGTACGATTCATCAAAGCAGCACACAGCAAGCATCTGGAGATCACTATAAAGGCTAAGAGTGTGTTGAATAATTGAAAACGCCCCAAACCTCATGCCAGTCCCAGGACTTCCCCTGATAAACGTGGCCACGTGAACCCTCTTTTCATCTGAATGTGTGATAGGGCTCCAGAAGTGTCTGTTCACCTCACCTGCAGGTGTGCTGGTCGTCCCGCACCCCGCAGTTTGAAACCGGTTTTGTTTTTCACCGCTCATCTGAAGCCGTGGGATTTCTTTTCTGGTCAGTCAGGCAGGACAAAGGCTAGTTTCTCAGAGGGGGACGGACATCACCCTTCAAAAAAAGGTTATGATGGGAAAACCCATGAAAAATTCATGACACACAGCCATATTAAGAAGCTGCTGGGGGCCTTTAAATGCTCTTCAAACAAAGTGACTTGCATTGTGTTAGTGATGTTTAACATGTGCCTCATTAAATTTGATTTATCAGTTTTGAACTCTGACTGACATCTGATGCACAAGTCCGTAATGTCTTGCCAAATCCTGAAATGCAGTCGGTTTAATTATGATTACATATAATTTCAGTAATTAATCTTGGCAGATGTCCTCTTTTCCTCACTCTCAATCGCTGATTCCGCTTCCTTCCTTTCTTGATCAGCATCTAGTTGTTTTTTGGTGCTCTGTTTGGCAGCTGCTGTCAGTTGCTATTGTGGTGCTGCCCAGCATTCAGTACTTCACCACATAAAGATTCAGATCTGCAGTTGTGCTTCTGCATTATTGATCACTTGGGAAAGACCTGTTCAAAAAGACTGAATCCCAATTTGCATACACTGAAAAAAATGAATGTAGGATTTACTGCAACACTTTACAGTAAGGTCTCATTCATCATCATGAATTTTTGGCTCATAGTCAAAGGCACAACAGATTTTTGAGTAATCCACAGAGTTCCAAGCAAATAAATATAAATTATAAATAATATATTATTTACAAAAAACATATCAAAAAAACTATGCCAAGTCAAAATTCCATAGGGAATGAATACGGGTCATTTTTTCTTGGGGTAGTGATACATATTTATTTTTTTCCCACATTATGACCTAGAAATATGAAAAAGACATTGATGGGGTCAGAAACAGGTTTTTTGAAGAACGTGACGGGTCATTTTTTTTTAATAATAATAATAAAAAACAAAGATATGACATCCAAAGTATATAAAGTAGTACAACTAGATCTCTTTTATCGAATTCAAAAGGTTTTAATTATATTTTGCTTCATATAAAGGTATTTTAAAGATTTTGAAGTGTCAGAAGGTCTTTTGGTTTTAACCGTCCAAAGGCCAATACAGCCATTTCATTGGTGATTAAAATATCTTTAAATGTAATAAATGTATATATTTTTTATTCTGGCATGATTTTATCATCATAAATCAACATAGTGCAAAATGGTATTAAAATTATGTTTAGAAGTTTTTTCAAATTTCATTGGTGTCATTCAGAGTAACTAACACTAAAGGGACCATTTTGGATGGAAGTCATGCGGTCAATATCATGTGACAGGATGTGACATCATTCAGACACCTGCAAAGGACCACATGGTCGTGAAGCAAAGTGACTCTCTTAACTATTTGAAAAATTCATGTTTTCACTTGCTCATACGCATGTCCCGAAACAGGTCATTCGGTACAACCGTTATAAAACATGGAAAATGTTGTAATATTTTAAAAACTTTTACTAAATATAAAATGTTTGATTGTCCTTTCGCTAGCTAGCTAGATATCAGCCTGTTAGCATTGTTTGAAAATACCGTCATTTGGTATAACCAATTGTCATTCGGTAAAACCAAAATTTTGGTTAAACTAAATGACTTTTTTGGTGACACATTTTGTCCTTATTGTACAAAAAATAACAAAAGCAATGTTAAAGTGTTAGTTCACCCAAAAATGAAAATTCTGTCATTTATTACTCACCCTCATGTTGTTCCACACCCGTAAGACCTTCGTTCATCTTCAGAACACAAATTGAGATATTTTAGTTGAAATCCGATGGCTCAGTTAGGCCTGCATCGCCAGCAATGACATTTCCTCTCTCAAGATCCATTAATGTACTAAAAACATATTTAAATCAGTTCATGTGAGTACAGTGGTTTAATATTAATATTATAAAGCTACGAGAATATTTTTGGTGCACCAAAAAAAACTAAATATATACAAAATTCATAATGCTCCGAAGCTACATGAAGCAGTGTTTTGAAATCGGCCCTCACTATATAAGTCGTTATTTTGTTTTTTTTGGCGCACCAAAAATATTCTCATCGCTTTATAATATTAATATTGAACCACTGTACTCACATGAACTGATTTAAATATGCTTTTAGTACATTAATGGATCTTGAGAGAGGAAATGTCATTGCTGGCTATGCAGGCCTCACTGAGCCATCGGATTTCAACAAAAATATCTTAATTTGCGTTCCGAAGATTAACGAAGGTCTTACGGGTGTGGAACGGCATGAGGGTGAGTAATAAATGACATTATTTTCATTTAATCGATTATAAAAACCATATAATCTCATTGTTAACACTTAATAAAACTTAAAATATAATGGAGATATAGTTAATTTTGTTGACATTTGTAAAAACCTTATTCATCAATGAACCTTTTATTGATAAAACATTTCAAAAATTACACCCTGCCAGAGGAATTTGACCCCCTTTATACATTCTAGAGTTCCTTTTAGTGTTCATTCAAATATTGCCTTGGTTACTAACTGAGATAAAATAATAATAATAAAAAAAAGTTGAAGTTGAAGTACTAATATTTCTAAAACTTGAAATAAAACATTAAATCTAAATAGAAATATTAAAAAACAAAAACTAATCAAAATGACAAAAGCACATAGCAAAATTACTAAAACTTAGTTTTTAAAAATAAAAGCTAATTCAAAATGTTAATAATATAATAGTCTATGAATAATACTAAAATAGCACTGGGTCGGGGAGCTGTCAGTTGAACTCTATCGCCCCCTTTAGTACAGTACCACACACATGCAATGTGTTGACTAAGCATTTGTCTTCATTTGCATATTCAAGCCAGAAGTATTCTCTACAGAAGCTAGCATTGAATCATAAATTGCATCTTGAACAAGGGGTTGTGGGTAACATTAGCCCAAAATGGCATGCATGAGTGCATACTCTGAAAATCCACTCTGCAATTTGTGGCACAGCTTCTAATTTTGCGTACTTCACATTTAGCATGCTATACAACTCGTGATGATATGAATTATATGTTAATATTTTTCTCACATGTGGTTCTGTTCTCATGCTGTAGTTGCTGTCTGCGATGTGATGTGGCATTTGTAGGGTCTCATGGCGTTTCTGTCAGTACACTGGCACATTGAGCCACAAATAAAGTTGCTCACATTGGTTTCTGTGCCAAGTGTAATTGTGGGCACAGGCGAGCTTGTGAAAGAGACTTCGAGAGACCACAGCATGACAGCGACGGCACAGGCAGATACAGTGAGACTGATGAGAAACAGTAGACTTGGCTGTGTGAGTTTGGTCGTGTCTCCACCCGATCTGCAACTGTGACATCAGTGGTTTAGGATGGGGATATTTATAGTGATGAGGGTCCAGCTGTCATGGGAAGTTCGTCTGCTTGAAGGAAGTGGGACACTCTGTCAGAAGTCTGGGATTGAGTGTAACGCTGCTATGGATAATTTATTTGTTTTTATGGCTGATCTTTGCAGACAGGTTGCTGGGAAGTCCTGGGCCCTGTTGCATGAAAACTAAGTTAAAAGGTTAGTTCACCCCAAAATGAAAATTCTGTCATCATTTACTCACCCTCATGTCGCTCCATACTCATTCATAAGACTTTCATTCATCTTCAGAACACAATTGAAGATATTTCTAATGAAATCTGAGCGATTTCTGTCCCGTCATTGACAGCCTGTGCAACTGCCAATTTGATGATTCAAAAAGTTTATAAAAAGATTGTAAAATAAATCCATATGATTTGAGTGGTATAGTCCAAATTTTCACTTTATACCCTGAACAGATTTAATTTAGGCTTTTATTCACATATAAACATTCATCAACTCACATCAGTTATGGTAAACAGAAGCTCAAGCATTTTTGCTTGACAAGCAAGAACCAATGAGGTTCATTCTCGTGTTACGCAGCACATTTGAGCTTCTTCAAGAACCAATGAGGTTCATTCTCGTGTTACGCAGAAGGTTTGAGCTTCAGCAAGAACCAATGAGGCTCGTTCTCGTGTTACGCAGCACGTTTGAGCTTCCGCAAGAACCAATGAGGCTCGTTCTCGTGTTACGCAGCACGTTTGAGCTTCCTCAAGCACCAATGAGGTTCGTTCTCGTGTTACGCAGCACATTTGAGCTTCCGCAAGGACCAATGAGGTTCATTCTCGTGTTACGCAGCACATTTGAGCTTCCGCAAGGACCAATGAGGTTCATTCTCGTGTTACGCAGCACGTTTGAGCTTCCGCAATGACCAATGAGGTTCATTCTCATGTTACGCAGCACGTTTGAGCTTCCGCAAGTCTGCAAGGACCAATGAGGTTCATTCTCGTGTTACGCAGCACGTTTGAGCTTCCGCAAGGACCAATGAGGTTCATTCTCGTGTTACGCAGCACATTTGAGCTTCCGCAAGCACCAATGAGGTTCATTCTCGTGTTACGCAGCACATTTGAGCTTCCGCAAGGACCAATGAGGTTCATTCTCGTGTTACGCAGCACGTTTGAGCTTCCGCAAGGACCAATGAGGTTCATTCTCGTGTTACGCAGCACGTTTGAGCTTCAGCAAGAACCAATGAGGTTCATTCTCGTGTTACGCAGCACATTTGAGCTTCTTCAAGCACCAATGAGGTTCATTCTCGTGTTACGCAGCATATTTGAGCTTCCGCAAGGACCAGTGAGGTTCATTCTCGTGTTACGCAGCACATTTGAGCTTCCGCAAGAACCAATGATTTACTGCTTGTTAGTCAGTAGTGATGGGCACTTTCGAAACACGCTTTGAAGCTTTGAAACCTTTACGAATCATTAGTTTTGTACCAGTGATCCAGAGTCCGTATCAAACTGCCAAAGTCACGTGATATCAGTAAACGAGGTTTTGTTACATAATAACTGTTTGCCACTAGGGGGGCGATGATCTCTGTGAACTCATGAACCTGGTCTTGGATCAATTTTGTAAACAATGACATATTTCCCAAATCGTACAGCCTTAGTAGCAGCTTGAAGCTTGTTTGTAAACTATCATAATTTTTGCAGTTCTGTTTGCTACCACTAATGGGGTAATATCTCTGTACAAGTAAAATTTGGTTCAATTTTCTGTACAGCCATCCATGGATGGACACTGCTATGCACTTAATTGAATGACTTTTTCCCACGCTGAACTGTCAATCACTTCAAATTACTCTGTGTTCTAAACGCCACTTAAATCAAAACACATGGTTGGTCATTTTAGATCTGATGCATTTTCCTTATCTAGGTGGGCAGTTCTTGGCTACTATAAACTGCAAAGTTGGACACCCATTATCCCGATAGTGAAAAGTCCGGCTACGCAAGAAGGACTATGGAAAGGTCAACAATAGTGTCTGGAATGCAGGGTATGCTGCGATGCCCCTCTATGTTGAAGAGCTCTATTAATAACACTCTCTTTCTCATGAGCATGCTACTGTTTCACCCTCTTACTCTCCCTCATTTCTCTTTCAATTCTCACGCCTTCTTGGAAAAATCCGAAATACAGCCGAGGATTGTTCGCAACACCCATTCACCATATTTTACAGACAAATCTCCTTTAGCGGAGAGGCTAACGACATCGGTTTGATATTTGAAAAGACGTCTCATACGCTGTGAATTATGTTTCAGTCCTCTTTCTACGTGCTGAAAGGCCGCATTGTCCCACGAGATGGATAAATAGCTTTCTTAATCATCCAGAGTGGCAACTTTTCATGTTCATTGTCATGCCCAATGAGGCGTGACAGCGTAACATTCTGTTAGGGGCCATAAAAATGTGGGGTCATTGCCAACCCCTCCCAGAGGGACAGAGGGGTCAGTCTCCTCTTGGCGCTGCTGTGTGAGGCATGCCTCACGGGCCTGACGTTGCCCTGCCGGTCCCGGCATCTATCTATGCCCCTGGGAACGCTTCCAAACAATACACTCCCTTCAGCCCAGAACCGATTCGGAGGGGCCGGCTCAGAGTTGTATCCTTTAATACAGGGTGAAGTGCTTGTCATTCTTGTGTGGAATCCTTGCTCTCTCTCTTTCGCTTCCTCCTTCCCCCTCTTTTTCTATGACTGGCCTGTGAAGAGGAGATTCTGCATTGTGTTGGCCTTAACTGTCATTGGTGTTAAATCAACACCACCTGCATGTCTATTCTAGTGAAGATTTAAAAGCAGTCGGCCTAACGAGCCTCTATTATTCTGTTTTCTGTTCGCTAACTGTGGAGGTTGAGCTCTTTTTGAGACCTTTTGTCTGTGCTGCTTTTCAGGGTACAACCTAATGTTGAGGGGGGTTTCTAAATGCTCAACAGGACCTCTTGGAAGAACACACCTCCAAAATCTGGTAATAGGTCAGCTTGGGGCACTTTATTTGTTTGGTTTGGTTAATAGTAACTATGTTGGGGTCAAGTCGTTCTCTGTTAACTTGAAATACAGTGAATTAATTGGACGTTTGTCTATACGGCTTGGCAGAGGCACTCACTTTGTTAGCTTTAGCATGCTGTTGCTATCAAGTCTGTCATTATTTAGTACCAACTTCCCATACAAACGTTTGGTTGTAGCAGACACCTCATCTTCAAACTGTTGTGGTACTTGTTTTAGTGGTGCATCATACAAAACTTTTTCTTATAAGGTTTACACAAAAAAATAAACAGTACTTTTTTTAAATGATTTACAATTTTAAATTATATACTGTGTGTCTAAAATGATGTACTTTAATATGAAATGACTAGCTTAGAAAACACTGTTTTATTCTACATAATGGTGGTCTCCTCTCATGGTGGCTGCCATGTTGAAATCATATGACCAGCTGAATACTTACAGTATACTCATTTCTTATTCTCTTATAAGCCCTTACTTTTTAGTGAACCTAAAACATACAGTGTGACTAGTGAAGTCTGATTCTTCAGCTAATGGCTTTTATGAGTCTTTTGCTTAGGAATCACACTTACCGAGCGAATGAATTGTATGACCTGGTTCAATTTAGTGAATCAAAATCACACAGCGCAATTAATAAAAATAACCTGCTTGAAAGAATCTTTTGCTCAGGAATCAGACTTACCGAGCAAATTACTCTTATAACCTGGTTCATTTTAGTGAATCAAAAACGTACAGCACAATTAATAAAAATAACCTTCTCATAAGAGTCTTTTGCTCAGGAATCAGACTTACCAAACAAATGACTCTTATGATCCGGTACTTTTTTAGTGAATCACTTTTATGAATCTGTTGGAGCAAAATCATTCCCTGAACCGCAAGTCAGGGTGCAATATGTAATATTTTTGCAGTAAAATATCCAAAAACCACTAGACCAGTGTTATATATTTTGTTCACTTGAGTACTTACAATATCCTAAATGTTTGCAACTATTTGTAAATCGTGAGAAAACTAATTGTTATATAGCTCAACACGTTTAATCTTGTTTAAATCTAATTTTCTTGATTTGTTGCGAGTACCATGCTTTACCATGCCTCAGAGAAAAACACTATTTTGTGAAGTAGCTAACATAGCATAATCAGATGCAGCTTTATTTTTAGTAACAGTAATACATCATTTCCTCCATCATACAATACGTTTTAAAATTAATTGCATGCCATTTATCAACACAAGCCATCCAGCATTTAATATGATATTCTAAAATCGATCATGCGTTGTGTCTCAAACAAGTGTCTCACAGCAGCCACCGAGCGAACGCACAGAGTAACGTTATAACATTTTCAACACACTCAAATATATCTAATATGATAAACAGAGCTGTGTTACCTCATACTCATGACTGGAAAAGCGGAAGCGGCGCCGGCGACTGTGTCATTATAAAAGTCCCGCTGCTCGTGTGTTGCACAATCGCTCCAGCTCCTCGTTCAGCTCCCACAACACTCGGTCCTGCTCTGCTTCACACTACAGTAACGTTAATAATCGCATCCATTAACATGATTTCTTCCCAAGTCCTATCCCGATTCTTTTGCACCATCCGTTGAGGTGAAGACCACATGTCCCAAGATTCCGTGCTCAAACTTGGCGCCATCAAGCTACGCCTTTGTTTTGAATAGGCCTCTAGCGACCTCTAGCGGACAGAATTCTTACATACTGCACCTTTAATTTTGTCATTTGCCAACTCCATAAGTTACTGTTTTGTATTGTACTTATGACGTATGATGAGATTTAAATTAATGTAGTTCCTTACTTGTTGTTCATATGACAAAGTGTGGATAAAGATATGCATTATGAGTTTTGTCAGTTGTATTTTATAAAAACAATTAATGTGACCACATGTTTTGTTCTTTGTTGTTTTACATTAATTATTGAAATGATCCAAGCATTTCTGCTTTCTAAATACTACTTACGTAAACGCAAAAGAATCGTTAATGGAACCGTTAAGGAACAAGAATTAAAGAATTGTTTAATTCTTTTTGATTCCCATTTCCTTTTTTATCTTTTAGTCTTTTAAAGAGATCATACACTTTTGAAGTTGGTAACCTATATTCCAAAGTGGCTGCATAGTTATTACCAGGTTTATAATCAATCACACAAATCATTTGTTAGCAGGAAATAGCCAAACCAAAGATATTTAACTGGCTAACATGCAATCATCTTATTCATTGACCTGCAGTCAGATTTGTAAGTGTCTCTCTACTGTGCCCATTTATTCCATGCTGACTTGGGGAACGAGATCAGTAGTGGACAAGTGAGTGTGGGTAATGAAAGAAAGGTGCTCCACTTAGGGAAATGGTGAATCAGGGGTGAAGCTGAGCCATAACACAAGTCATCAAATCACATTATTTCACTTTTTATCTTATTGATTGTTTAGGTCAGCTTGAATTGCCTCAAGAAAGTGGAGACTACTACCCTATAATGGCCTCTTATTAATCACATCTAATTCATATAAAACATCATCGACAGTTTGCCTCCTCAGAGTACAGGATCTCTGCCAATCTGCTACTGCAGAGCAATGCATTAGGGCCTCGATGGTGACTTAGGGCCCATATCATCCAATTTCCTGTCAGGGAAGCATTGCTCAGCTCAACAGCTGTGTCTCCCATGAGCCACAATGGCATTAAGCCTCCTCTCTTCAGATTGCTCAATGCCGCTCTGTGTAAGAGCTAATCGGCATGTTTTTCTACCCTCACAGACTGTCTCCACAGGCATGTGCTATGCCACTGGATAACCAAGAGGACAGCAGCCTCCCGAACATTATATGTCTGACAAATGGTATGTGTGTTACTTTCCCATCATATTTCTTAAATATGGCTGTTTTTACAGGCCTTGTCTGAAGATTGTTGTCTTGTGTCAAAATCATAATTCATTTATGTAGAAGACTACTTAATTGTATAGTATGTATGTAGGCCTACACACTTACAAATATGTGGTTATAATGTTTTTTTGTACCTATAGCATGGTAATACTGTAGTATTCTTTTGAGTACCTTTATAACACGCTTATAAAAACATGACGTGTTTTATGTAGTACTATTATTTTTTTGTTTTTTTGGGTATTATACCATGTTGGTGCCTCGTTTTTGATTTACTTATTTTTAACATATGAATGCCTTGTTTTTTGGTTTATTTGGGTTTGTACCATGTTTAAAAAATTGTATAAATATGCTTTTTTTGTACACTTAAAAACATGTGTATAAACATGGTTATAGTACCATGGTACCATGTCCAAAAAAAACATAAAACAATAATAATATTATACTGTTTTTGTTGTTTTAACCATGTTTGTACTTTTACTTTTTTCCATGCTTTCAGTTTTTTGAAAGTTTGTCACAAAACAAAAGAAAAACACTATATTTACCAAATTACCACGGTAATACCATGCTCATGGGCCACTGTAATTATTCTATGAAATATCTATATACAGTTTCTATACTATAGTATATTATTGTGGTATAATATGAAATATTATTCTGTGGTACATATCTATTTGATACCATCTGGATGGGACAGTCCCATTGAAACTTAAATCTAATGATAATCATTCATTTGCATAAAGTTATCTTTGACATGTCTTTGACTAACTGTACTATGTGTGGCACTGTGCTGTGAGCTAATACTGCTGTAATACTGACTCATGTCTTATGCGATCAGTGTTTTTGCAGTGCAGTGTGGGATGGCCCTCATCTTGACCCTGCTTCAGTCCCTCATCCTGGGTGTTCTGGGGGTCCACAGCAGTTACTCTCACTTCTCTTCCAACAACACGGTCTTCCAGCACCTGGCATTGCACCCTGACCCCAGCGTAGGAACGGTCTACGTGGGGGCTCGGGACCATCTGTTCCAGCTGGCTGGCCTTGATGGCCTCCGTCTTGAAGTGGATGAAAGAACCGGCCCAGTGAGAGACAGCAAGGACTGTCTGCCTCCGGTAACCCTGGAGAACTGCCCTCAGGCTGGGCTCGTTAGCAACCACAACAAGCTCCTGTTGGTGGATCCATACTCCCTCCAGCTCATCACCTGTGGCAGCGTACACCAGGGCACCTGCCAGAAACGCAGCCTAGCCAATGTGAAGGAAGTCCTCTTCTCTGCTGAGAGACCTGTAGATACACAGTATGTTGCGGCTAACGACCCTACGGCATCAACGGTTGGGCTTGTGGTGCGACCGCAAGACAAGGATCCAGTCCTGTATGTGGGCCGAGGCTACACCAGCAGTCACCCGCCGGTCTCCACTCGCCAACTTTTGACAGAGCCAGTGTTTTCCTACGAGGAAACTGCCAAACTTGCCGTTGCCGGACGACTCTCGGAGTACGATCACAATTTTGTCGCAACCTTTGCGCGACGCAACCACGTCTATTTTTTATTCTACAGGCGCGACCTGAAAGCCTCACGGGAATATCGTACGTATGTGGCACGGGTTTGTCTGGACGATCAGGCGTATTACTCTTACGTTGAGGTACCGCTAATGTGTCACTCAAACGGAAGGAACTACAATTTCCTCCAGGGGGCGCAGGTGGGTGGTGAGGAATCTGGAAACTCGCAAGTTTTGATGGGAGTTTTTTCGACGGCGGTTAGTGCTGCTAATGGACCCAGTGAGGAATCGACGTTGTGCGTGTACTCTCTGGATGAAGTGGACCGTTCTATTGATGCTACACGAGACCTGTGCTACACGCAGAATGGGGAGAAAAACGGCAGCGCGGTGGCATACATTGAGTACGACGTTAAATCCAACTGTGCCAACCTGCCCACAGTAAGTAAATTGATAGAGAGTTTCAACTATAGAGGCATGACACAATATTATTGAAACAAAGTAAAAATCACCTTTTCCTAATTATAAAGTTGGCTTGAAATGAAAATTTTACTCTATTTATTTTCAAAATGAATGTTATAGATCTTATTGTGAATGATTTATCTGTGCGTATGTTTCATTTTATATTTATATACACTACCGTTCAATGTTTTTAAAAGAATTTCCGTCTGCTCACCAAGGCTGCATTTATTTAATTAAAAATACAGTAAAAACAGTAACATTGTGAAATATTATTACTATTTAATTTACTTTGTAAATATATTTACAAAGTAATTTATTCCTGTGATGGTAAAGCTGAATTTTCAGCATCATTACTC
>RJVU01053075.1:2579880-2612934 GCA_003731715.1 Anabarilius grahami
TAATTACAGCTGTCCCACAATTGTCATACTTTCGAACACTGAACATTTTTGCCTGTTAATGTAGTTGTTTCAATAGTTAGTGTATTTAGTTATAAAAGAGACAGCAGTGTCAATGCAATGCTTGAGATTAAATATGACACGTAATATAATGAATAAAACAAGAAAAATATCACTTGAACAGAATATTTTTATTGTGCTGTAATTTGGTCAAATTATGCAAAATAGTGTGACGATAAGATATTATTTAATGGCATGTATTTAGGATCCATAAAATGTTAGTTTGGAATTGGGTTGGGCTATATGACCAAAATCTTATTTCACAATATGAGTATTTTAGTTTGTGACAACAACATATATCACAACATAGTAAAGTTATGTATATTTTATTTTATCTTTTGTTAATAAAAAATTCATACCACCCAGCCCTGTAGTTGTGAAATTAGCTTTAGCAAGACAAAAGAGTCGGCCATTTTATTCCAAAAATGATTTTCAAAAGTGTCATTTGTGCCACAGAATGTTATTAAATGCAAGAATGAAATGATGGTACGCAATTTTCATAATTTTCACAAGAATTCTTCTGTAAAATGATGCTTTTGGATTTTGTTAGTAGACTAATTAAACTGGCGAGAGTGTGAAAAGTGTGCTTTAGTTTTTTCACACTGTATGCCTATGACTCTGCAATATGTTGATAGCACCCTAAACGCTTCATGACCCAGTGTTAAAAGTGGCCTTAACCTAGACTTAAATAAGAGGGTTAGAAAAGCCTTGAAGAAGCCAAAATTTTAATTGATGCTAAAAATGTATCTGGTTCATCACACTTGATTCTGACACGGTCTTACAGTGTTTGCTTTTCAGGAACATTTGACAGATGCAGTTCACTGTCTTCACATTAAAAAACATCATACATATAAATTATCCATATAAATAGGTTTTGAGGTCAACCGTTCCCACATAATCATCATAGTAGTTTAACTTTGATTGAAAAGCATGGGAAAATGGGAAAAGGATGCCCACAATGTAACTCTAGGGAACTGGACCGCGTCATTTTCCTCTAACGGTGTGTTCAAACCAACATTTATCCTAATTTAGATGCATTGCTCCTCATTAATTCTCAGGCAAATTGCTTTAGCTCATACTATTCTGCCTGTTATGATCTGAGTGAATTATGATTTACTCTTTGATGAGCGTAAGACAGGCCTACCCAGCATTAGTCCTAACAAGATCTTTTAGACAAATCAAAGACCTCAAGGATGTGGGCTCACAGGCAAACAACCTCTTCATGACCTCCATGTATTTGCCTATTCAGCATCCAGAACCCGGCCTGCTCTCAATAAACCCCACAAGCTTAAACTACTAATGATATCTGCTAGAAGAGGGGGTAGGAAGGAGAAAGACATGTTTGAGGAGGGTTAGATATCTAGAAGACTTCTAGAAAGAATAGAGTTGCTTGTTAAAAGGATAATAATTTACTCAGCCTCACGTTGTTATAAACACCTCTGATTCGCCATTGTGTTCACAAGCTCAACAGATATGTCTGTGATTGGCTACAATGATCAACGCTTCAAAAACATGTTGCAAATAGACATCTTCAGCGAGCACTTACACAGATACACACGGGAGCCTTTGAAAGCAGGCGTCTATCAGCGGATCCACCTATTAGCGGATATATTAATGCTTTCAAATGCTCCTGTGTGTATGGCCAATCAGAGGTGTTTAAGAATCCGCTCAGCAGCGCTCAAAATGCTAAGGGGGAAATGCACGTTTTTAAAATTTCAGTACCTTCTTGGTACTGAAGTCAGTACTTTTGTCAACCCTAACTGGTCTCCAACATTGACTGGAAAAGAGCAGCTTGAACATTCTTCAAAATCTCTCACTTTTTGTTCCACAGAAGAAAGTCATAGGGTTTTTAAGGACATAAGGGTGAAAAAAAATGATGACACATGTTTAATTTTTGGGTGAATTATCCCTTTAAGTAGGATGTTACTGATCCAGAGACAAAAACCACCACCCAAATACATGATTCTTTGTGATTCTTGCAAATCCTTAAACTTTAAAACACATTTTCCTGATCCCCATATGTCCTTTAGTCTAGTACACAAATAGAATCACAGTTCACTTCTAATAATGAGGGAACATGGCATGACATTCAAGCTAGATTTTATCAAAGACCGCTGGAGCAGATTTGATAGCGTTAGTCTCAAAGAAAGGAGCAGCCTTGCCATCCTAGTGTGAGACCAAGATAATCTTCATCTAATCTGGCTTTTTGAACTAAGAGGATTTGACAGCCTTGAGGCAATAGTCTGAGAACTAAACCCTTATGGTACAAAAAAAGGGAGATTTGCAGAGTTTATTATTACACAACATGAAACTGGATTATGCTACAACGGTTTTGCCAAAACCAAAGTCACGAAATCTTGTTTTTGTGTCCTGCAGAACACCCTGAACGCTTATCCCTGTGGCTCGGACCACACCCCGAGCCCAATGGCGAGCCGGGATCCAGTTAAAGCCAAAGCCGTATGGGACAGCCCATCCGCCCGTCTCACTGCTGTCGCCGTTAGTGTGAAGGAGGGGCATACTATTGTTTTCTTGGGCGACTCCAAAGGCAATTTGCATAAGGTATGTGACATGAAAATGAGCTCTCTGACTGGTTATTTCTAAAACAATATATTTATGATTTATAGTATGCCTTTTAAACCGCTAGGGAAATATTAGTCCACTTAATATGGTAATATTATCTGTCTACTTAAGCAGGAAAGAGATTTTGCCAGTGCTTGTATACTCAAAGGGCTCATGAGCTGAAATTTAAACACAGACCAAGTTACGTCTAGGCCTTGCACTGACTGTATTTGCATCCCACAATGGTCAAAGGTTAAACCTTAGTGTTTGGTTAATTCTAGACAACATTACATGACCCAAACCTCCCTCTGACAGTCAAACACTGTTTTCTGCTACTTTGACACATTTTGGCAAGTCAGTGTCATTGTTCACAAGCATGTGTGACATTTTTGCAGTGGAAGGCAAGTGATTCATTTAGACACATTTTTTGAATAGCCGTCATCACTATATGCATAAGGTTCGGTCATGAAAGTGCTTCTACAACCCAAATTCCGGAAATGTTGGAATGACTTTCAAAATCACATGAGCCAATATTTTATTCACAATAGAACATAGATAACATAACACATGTTTAAACTGAGAAATTTTACACTTTTATTCACTAAATGAGCTCATTTCAAATTTGATGCCAGCTACAGGTCTCAAAAAAGTTGGCACGGGGGCAACAAATGGCTGAAAAAGCAAGACATTTTTAAAAGATTCAGCTGGCAGAACATCTAGCAACTACTTAAGTTAATTGATATCAAGTCTGTAACATGATTAGCTATAAAAGGGATGTCTTAGAGAGGCAGAGTCTCTCAGAAGTAAAGATGGGCAGAGCTGTGAAAGAGTGCGTAAAAAGATTGTGAAAGATTGTTTCTCAACGTCTACAGTGCATAACATCTTCAAAAGATTCAGAGAAACTGGAGAAATCTCTGTGCGTAAGGGACAAGGCCGAAGACCTTTATTGGATGCCTGTGTTCTTCGGGCCCTCAGACGACACTGCATCACTCATCAGCATGATTGTGTCAATGACATTACTAAATGGGCCCAGGAATACTTCCAGAAACCACTGTCGGTAAACACAATCCGCTGTGCCATCTGCAGATGCCAACTAAAGCTCTATCATGCAAAAAGAAAGCCAAATTTGAACTTGGTCCAGAAGCGTCGTCGTGTCCTGTGGGCCTGTTTCAAAGTGGAAAAGTGTTCTATGGTCAGACGAATCCAAATTTGACGTTGTTGGAAATCATGGACATCGTATCCTCCGGGTTAAAGACGAGGGAGACCTTCCAGCGTGTCATCAGCGTTCAGTTCAAAAGCCAGCATCTCTGATGTTATGGGGGTGCATAAGTGCATACGGTATGGGCAGCTTGCATGTTTTGGAAGGCACTATGAATGCTGAAAGGTATATAAAGGTTTTAGAGCAACATCTGCTCCCCTCCAGACGACGTCTATTTCAGGGAAGGCCTTGTGTATTTCAGAAGGACAATGCAAAACCACATACTGCAAATATTACAACAGCATGGCTTCATCGTAGAAGAGTCCGAGTGCTGAATTGGCCTGCCTGCAGTCCAGATCTTTCACCTATAGAGAACATTTTGCGCATCATTAAACGAAAGATGACCACAAACTCTTCAGTAGCTGGAAACCTATATCAGGCAAGAATGGGACCAAATTTCAACACCAAAACTCCAGAAACTCATAACCTCGATGCCCAGACGTCTTCAAACTGTTTTGCAAAGAAGAGGAGATGCTACACCATGGTAAACATGCCCCTGTCCGAACTATGTTGAGACCTGTAGCAGGCATCAAATTTGAAATGAGCTCATTTTGTGCATAAAATTGTAAAATTTCTCAGTTTAAACATTTGTTATGTTATCTATGTTCTACTGTGAATTAAAATATTGGCTCATGTGATTTGAAAGTCTTTTAGTTTTCATTTTATTAAAATTAAAAAAAGTCACAACATTTCCAGAATTCAGGGTTGTATTATGCTTTTCATGCAGTGTGTAATAAAGCTGTTTGTGAATTTCAAAGGTCTGCAAAGTGTAAAAATAATAATAATAATAATTCCTTACATTTATATAGCACTTTTCTGGGTACTGAAAGCGCTTTTACATATGGAAGGGGGAATCTCCTCAACCACCACCAATCTGCAGCATCCACCTGAATGATGCGACAGCAGCCATATTGCGCCAGAACGCCCACATCACACCAGCTTATTGGTGGAGAGGAGACAGAGTGATGAAGCCAATCAGTACATGGGGATGATTAGGAGGCCATGGTGGACAGAGGCCAATGGGCAAATTTGGCCAGGATGTCGGGGTTACACCCCCTATTCTTGAATCCAAAGTTGAATTGTTTGGGCCGAGTAGCAGAAGACATGTCTGGCGCAAACTAAAGACAGCATTTGTGCACAAGAACCTCAAACCAACTGTGAAGCATGGGGGTGGAAATGTCATGGTTTGGGGCTGCTTTGCTGCAGCAGGGCCTGGCCAACTCACTATCATAGACTTGTAGACAGTTATTGNACACTAAATGACTTTCAAAATCACATGAGCCAATATTTTATTCACAATAAAACATAGATAACATAACAAATGTTTAAACTGAGAAATTTTACACTTTTATCCACTAAATGAGCTCATTTCAAATTTGATGCCAGCTACAGGTCTCAAAAAAGTTGGCACGGGGGCAACAAATGGCTGAAAAAGCAAGACATTTTGAAAAGATTCAGCTGGGAGAACATCTAGCAACTAATTAAGTTTAATTGATATCAGGTCTGTAACATGATTAGCTATAAAAGGGATGTCTTAGAGAGGCAGAGTCTCTCAAAAGTAAAGATGGGCAGAGCTGTGAAAGAGTGCATAAAAAGATTGTGAAAGATTGTTCCTCAACGTCAAATTGCAAAGGCTTTGCAAATCTCATCATCTACAGTGCATAACATCATCAAAAGATTCAGAGAAACTGGAGAAATCTTTATGCGTAAGGGACAAGGCCGAACATCTTTATTGGATGCCCGCAATCCGCCGTGCCATCTGCAGATGCCAACTAAAGCTCTATCATGCAAAAAGGAAGCCAAATGTGAACATGGTCCAGAAGTACCGTCATGTCCTGTGGGCCAAGACTCATTTAAAATGGACTGTTTCAAAGTGGAAAAGTGTTCTATGGTCAGACGAGTCCAAATTTGACGTTCTTGTTGGAAATCACGGATGCCGTGTCCTCCGGGCTAAAGAGGAGGGAGACCTTCCTGTTATCAGCATTCAGTTCAAAAGCCAGCATCTCTGATATTACGGGGGTGCATAAGTGCATACGGTATGGGCAGCTTGCATATGCTCCCCTCCAGACGACGTCTATTTCAGGGAAGGCCTTGTGTATTTCAGCAGGACAATGCAAAACCACATACTGCAGCTATTACAACAGCATGGCTTCGTCGTAGAAGAGTCCGGGTGTTGAATTGGCCTGCCTGCAGTCCAGATCTTTTACCTATAGAGAACATTTGGCGCATCATTAAACGAAAAACGACCATAAACTCTTCAGCAGCTGGAAACCTATATCAGGCAAGAATGGGTCCAAATTTCAGCACCAAAACTCCAGAAACTCATAACCTCGATGCCCAGACGTCTGTGTTGAAAAGAAGAGGAGATGCTACACCATGGTAAACATGACCCCGTCCCAACTATTTTGAGACCTGTAGCAGGCATCAAATTTGAAATGCGCTCATTTTGTGCATAAAATTGTAAAATTTCTCAGTTTAAAAATTTGTTATCTATGTTCTACTGTGAATAAAATATTGGCTCATGTGATTTGAAAGTCTTTTAGTTTTCATAAAAAAAACGTCACAACATTTCCAGAATTCAGGGTTGTATTATGCTTTTCATGCAGTGTGTAATAAAGCTGTTTGTGAATTTCAAAGGTCTGCAAAGTGTAAAAATAATAATAATAATAATTCCTTACATTTATATAGCACTTTTCTGGGTACTGAAAGCGCTTTTACATATGGAAGGGGGAATCTCCTCAACCACCACCAATCTGCAGCATCCACCTGAATGATGCGACAGCAGCCATATTGCGCCAGAACGCCCACATCACACCAGCTTATTGGTGGAGAGGAGACAGAGTGATGAAGCCAATCAGTACATGGGGATGATTAGGAGGCCATGGTGGACAGAGGCCAATGGGCAAATTTGGCCAGGATGTCGGGGTTACACCCCCTATTCTTGAATCCAAAGTTGAATTGTTTGGGCCGAGTAGCAGAAGACATGTCTGGCGCAAACTAAAGACAGCATTTGTGCACAAGAACCTCAAACCAACTGTGAAGCATGGGGGTGGAAATGTCATGGTTTGGGGCTGCTTTGCTGCAGCAGGGCCTGGCCAACTCACTATCATAGACTTGTAGACAGTTATTGGAAACGTCTTATTGAGGTTATTTCAGCCAAAGGGGGCAATACCAGCTGTTAGGGCATAGGGTGTCCTAACTTTTTCCTCAGTAGGAATTGGCATTTTTGTATATTTTTGGTTTATATCATGGTTTAGCCCTTAATTACATTACCCCTTTCTCTACAGAAATAGTTTGAAAGAAGATCAGATATTGAAATGTCTGTATTTCTTACAAAAGAACTAAATATTTCATGGGGTGTCCTATCTTTTTCACATGACTGTATATGAAAGATTGTTTCAGTTGAAGTGCCCCTAACTGAAGAATTGCATACACATTTTGTATTTTCTCTCACAAACACACATCTCCTCTAAGCCTACACACTCGCATGTATAACTATTCAGTCTTGCATAATACAATAATGTTGCAATGCATGATTCCTCCTGCAGTAGACCTTGGACGACAGTTTGTCAATGCTAATCCAGTTAAAACGCAAACCTGAATGGGCGGAGTGCGTGAGCAGCTCTTGGTATAAGGTGTCTGAGACTCTTAAGCAGGATACCTGCTCTTCTGATGGGATTCTCACTGTTCTAATCTGGTTTGCTGAAATCGACCCCAGTTGTGATAGAATTCAAGAGGCATTAGGCACCTCGCTCAGATCCTTGTACGTCCTTTTCCTTTAATGAGACTTAGAAGTGCTCTAGCGCTAAACCTTTTCAGCAGACACTTTCAGCACTTTTAGTTAGACCTGTCCGCATCCAGCTCTCCTCGTGTCTCTAAGGTGTCCTGTTGCAATTGATGTAGTTTCATAAGCCTAAATATGCAATTAAACCTTGAGGAAGTTCTGAGGAGCCATTGTTAGGTTACTTATTGAAAATCACTTTTTTCGTGGTGTGTTCAATGTGCTTTTTATCTCATGATAGGTGTTCCTGAGTAACTCAGGGAAGGCGAAGAATTACTCCACCCTTCTCATCCAACCTGGTTTGGCCATCAACAGTGACTTACTGCTGGATTCCACTCATAAGCACGTTTACATCATGACCAGCCATTCTGTGAGTTCAAAAAGCACGCCATTAGTACACTACCGCTCAAAAGTTTGGAATAATTGCGATTTTAAGGTTTAATGTTCTTGAAAGTCTCCTATCATCACCAAGGCTGCATTCAGTTGATCAAAAATACAGTAAAAACAGTAATATTGTGAAATATTATTAGAGTTTAAAATAACAATTTTCTATTTGAGTATATTTTAAAATGTAATTAAAAAAAATAGTTATATTCCAAATAAATACTGTTCTTTTAAATTCCTATTCATCAAAGAATCCTGAAAAAATGTATCACACTTTCCTTAAAAATTTTAATCAGCAAAAACTGTTTTTAATATTGATAATAATAAGAACCATTAATAATAATGGAGCACCAATAATAATTTAATCATAACTGAGCATTAAATCAGCTTCTTAGAATGATTTCTGAAGGATTTTGTGACACTGAAGACTGGAGCAATGATGCTGAAATTCAGCTTTGATCACAGGATATAAATTACATTTTAAAATATACTCAAATAGAAAATTGTTATTTTAAACTGTAATAATATTTCACAATATTACTCTTTTTACTTAAGTTTTGATCATAAGTTTTTGAGCATAAGAAATGTCTTTAAAAAAAAAACGTAATTGTTCTAAAATTTTAATGTAATGTAGGTCTTCATTAAACCTGTGCGATAAGAATTTTGTTTTGTTTACTGATCGCAGACTTTTGTTTGGCAGTGTAGTTGGGAGATAACATGGAAATATATTTTAGCTGCTGTTTTTTTATCATTTTCAAATTAACTTTTAGTTTGTTTGCAATTCATTTGAATTGTTGTGCAGTGTGACATATTACAATTATTAATTGCTCATAAAAAACTGAAACTATATAATAATTATAGGCGAATTAGGTATGTTGAAAATAATTATATCGTCACTGTCGGGCGGAAACCTTGCATCTCCAAAAACTCTACTTTTCAGGAAATAGATTTTTTTTTTTACAGAAAACACTGTATTTATTCAAAGACAAGCAGAAACAAGCAGAGATGGTCCAAAATGTGTGTGGCACTTCATTCACAATAGAGGAGGGTGGAGTTATGACAGTTTGAGGATCCAATGAAGTAACGAGGTTCAATCACAAGCTCTTTTTAATAATTTTCATTGGTTAAATATTCGCAAAACCCACAGACAGATGTAAATGATGACCAATAGTAATGGTTTATGAAATAAAATATAAATGACTCAATATGGAGATACAAGGTTTCCGGCTGACAGTGACAATATACAGATTTTTTCCCCTGATTTTTCAAAATTATGTTTAAATAAAAGAGAATATATTATTAAAATCACCAAAAAAAAACATATAAAAGTGCATATTTAATGTGGGTCATGAGCAGACTCACTCACCCATGTGCCTGGAGTGTAAACGGTGGGTCATCACTGTGTGATGTGTGAATCAGTGATTTGTCCTGCTGTGCCGTGTGGTCAGGTGGAGAAGAGGCCTGTGGCAGAGTGTGACAAGCACACTGATTGCCCTTCCTGTCTGGCAGCGAAAGACCCTTACTGTGGTTGGTGTGTTCTTGACGGCCGGTGAGTTTCATCTTGGTGTTTCGACTTTGAAGTCTGTAGTTTTCAGTTTATTTCTCTCTATCTGTCGGTATCTTACTGTATCTCTTTTTTCTGCTCACTCCTCCAGGTGTGGGATGCGTTCAGACTGTAGGCTGGGCTCAGTTGAAGGTCATTGGCTGTGGAGTTTTGATGAGCAGCAGCAGTGCTTGAGAGTGGAGTCACTGAGCCAATATAACGCCAGCCTTGGAGAACAGAGACTGGTAAAAAAATCATTCAATCAGAATTGATGATGTTGTGAGAAATTAAAAATTTCCAATTAAAGGATTGGTTCACTTTCAAATAAAATGTTCCTGATAATTTACTCACCCCCATGTCATCCAAGATGTTCATGTCTTTCTTTCTTCAGTTGAAAAGAAATGAAGGTTTTTGATGAAAACATTCCAGGATTTTTCTCCTTATAGTGGACATCAATAATGGCCTCCAAACGGTTGAAGGTCAAAATTACAGTTTCAGAGCAGCTTCAAAGGGCTTTAAACGATACCAGACGAGGAATAAAGGTCTTATCTAGCTAAACGATCGGTCATTTTCGAAAAAAATACAACTGTATATGCTTTATAAACACAAATGATCGCCTTCCAAGTGGTTCCGCCAAAACCGCACTTTCGTATTCTTCAAAAAGTTTACGCTGTACGTCCTACGCCTTCCCTATTCTACTTACGGAACGAACGTGGCGTCAGTTCCATTTTTTCTGTAAGTAGAATAGGGAAGGCGTAGGACATACAGCATAAACTTGAAGAATACCAAAGTGCGGTTTTGGCGGAACCACTTGGAAGGCGATCATTTGTGTTTATAAAGCATATACAGTTGTATTTTTTTAGAAAATGACCGATCGTTTCTCTAGATAATACCCTTATTCCTCGTCTGGTTTCGTTTAAAGCTCTTTGAAGCTGCTCTGAAACTGCTATTTTGACCTTCAACCGTTTGGAGGCCAGTGAAGTCTACTATAAGGAGAATAATCCTGGAATGTTTTCATCAAAAACCTTCATTTCTTTTCGACTGACGAAAGAAGGACATGAACATCTTGGATGACATGGGGGTGAGTAAATTATCAGGAAAATTTTATTTGAAAGTGTAATCCTTTATCTATTCCTTAGGGCATGCTTTTCTGATGACTTACTGGACAATGATTTTGAGACTACAACCATGACTAATGTTTCTTTTTTTAGATCGCTGTGGATGTCCCGGGTTTGCCCAGTCTGTCAGAGGGAGACATGTACTCGTGTTTCTTTGAAGAGGCTGAAACAGCTGCTTCAGTCCAGGGCACCACAGTCACCTGTGCCACTCCTGAGACCCACAGACTTCCACCTGTACAACAGGGAGAGGGTAAGACAACCCACATCCAAATGATGTTTGGCTTTCCTGAGTCAGTCCCTATGAAAACTGTCCTTAACGAACTGATTTACATGTTTAGAAACCTGTTTGTGGGCCCTTTTATGAGTGCGTTTTCCTTTGACTTTCAAGTACCAATCAATTAAATATAATTTCAAGCCAAGATGTCAATGTGACATTTTCTCACAGTTAAGAGTGACTTACCCTACCGTTCAAAAGTTTGGGGTCAGTAAGATATATATTTTTAAAGAAATTAATACTTTTATTCAGCAAGGACTTGATCAAAAGTGACAGTAAAGACATTAAAAATATGATCTTATGTTAAGATTTCTATTTCAAATAAATGCTGTTCTTTTTAACTTTCTATTCATCAAAGAATCCTGGAAAAACGTATTATGGTTCCCACGAAATAATCATAAATGTTTCTTGAGCAGCAAATCATCATATTAGAATGATTTCTGAAGGATCATGTGACACTGAAGACTGGAGCAATGATGCAGAAAATTCAGCTTTGATCACAGGAATAAATTACAGTTTACTATATATTCACATAGAAAACAGATATTTTACATTGTAATAATATTTCACAATATTACTGTTTTTCTGTATCTTTGATCAAATAAAAGCCAACTTGGTGAGCATAAGAGATGTCTTTCAAAAACATTTTTACCGTCTCCAAACTTTTGAACAGTAGTGTTCATCACACTACAATCAACTGGAATTGTTTAACGCTCATGTTCTGGTTTCACTGACTTCCTCTGTTGGTTTGTGGAAGCGTTTCACTGAAATGTTAATGATATTAAAGGAATGGTGAAATAAGCTGTGGGTGACGTCCTTAACTTAAAGTCGGCATGTGACAAAAGTTTCAATAGTCTTTTCTTCCCCATTGTTGATATATTTCAGAGTGAAACTGCTTCTAAAAAAATAAAAAATGTAGGGCTGGACTTGATTTTGTTCATTGGGAATTGATTGGATGGTTGTGGTTTGCTATTGGTGGATCTCATGTGAGTGACAGGTTGCCCCGCCCTCACGTCAGTACACATGTCATCAGAGAAGAGAAGAGATTCCACTGCAAGAGAGAGGGGAAGTTATTTTGATTAAAGATTACGAGGGCACATGAATTTAAAGGAATGAAGAGCACAGATAAATCATTTATAATAGATTTCCATTTTGATTTCATGGTGACTTTGTTTTTGTGACATGAAGTTCCAGTACTATAATATCAGTTTAGCCATTTGACCCAGGCTTCTCCCATGTTTATCCTGTTTAACAGATTCCATGTCCGTCACACTGTCCCTGCGCTTCCGGACTGTCACCGTAGCGGCCGCAGACTTCACCTTCTACGACTGCTCTGTGGTGCAGCAGCTCTCTGGCAGCAAGCCGTAAGTCACATGAACACGAGTAAAGCAATCACAAAAATACAGTACAATGATGTTGTTTTTTTCATTCTTAAAGAGATAGACAATTTAGTCATCATTTACTTAGGCTCATGTCATTCCAAACCTATAGTACTTGAACTTTTTTTGTCCAGTGAAAGTCAGTGGGGTATTGAAGCTTGTTTCTGGCGCCGAATAAAAAAAAATAATAAAAAACTTAATTGTGACTGTGAGTTATAAAGTCAGAATTGCGGGATATAAACTCGAAATTGCAAGTTTATATCTCACAAATCTGAAGATGAAAAAAAGTCAGAAATGCGGGATATAAACTCACAATTCTGAGAAAAAAATTAGAATAGAGTGCAACAGTGCCCGCCCACTTTTTCTGTGGCGTTGGTTATTTTTTCCATTCATTTTTTCCATAGGGATTATAAAAAAAGTCTTTGTTAAAGAATTATAAACCATGAACCAAGACAACCAGCTACGATGTGAATCATAACATTACAAACTTTGATTTGAAGCAAAAAGGTTTTTGAAAATCTGACAAAAATATAAAGGTACAAGACTGTGTAGTGTGTACTTAATGGCTTTAGTGAGAGATCAATCCCATGAAGCATTGCAAACAGCATAAACAAACTGCTAATTAATAAATGTGGATTATATAAATAAAAACAGAATATTTTAAGTTTATTGCAAAATATGCATATATATATACAAATATACGTCATTCGCAGTGCTTCATGTGAGTGGGCGGAGCTAAAGAGCTATTTTGGTGTGTTTCGCTTTTTCCGACTCTGGTGGAATTTTCTGTACAGCATCATGGGTAATGTAGTTTTTCATCACAAATTACACTGTTCAACCCAATTATTTTAAAAATAAGTTTAAATAATGTGGGCTTACGGCTTCAACAGAAGTAAATTTAATCAATTAACAACCTCAGCTCACAGTAGGCATGTCTTTAAAGGTTTATAAGTTATCGTTAAAAATCTATTTTCCTATGGTGAAAATGGCGTTTTTACTTCCGGAACCCGACTGTTGCGCTCTTTTGTGAGATGTAAACTCACAACAGTGAGAAAAAAGTCAAAATTGCAACTTTATTTCTCAGAATTGCGACTCCATATCTCACAATTTGGACTTTATAACTCACAATTCTGAGAAATAAAATCAGAATTGTGAGACGAAAAGTCACAATTACCTTTTTTATTTATTTTTTTAATCCGTGTTGGAAACAAGCTTCCATAGTGGGGTCCAATGTTGTTTTGGACTTCATTGACATTCATTGTATGGACAAAAACATTGGAAACATGCTTCAAAATATATTTTTATCATACGTTAGTGGGCTAAATTATACTATAGTATAAATACATTTGAGAAAAGTTTTAACCATTTAGTGTCATGCCATCATCATCATCCAAAAGCAATATTAAAACATCCATTGGTAAGCGGCTGTCATGTGTTGAAGAATGTCCCAGAGGCGTGAGAGGGGCAGGGCAGCTGTCTCTCCCTCCGGACCTCAGTAACACGTCCCTGATGATTTAACAGCTGTTTCCCACATTCCACCATTCCACAGCCCTGCCATATCCTCTGCCCTGACCATCCTCCCTTACCCATACACCCCTGCAGACAGCCGCTGATGGGACGGCTCTCCCTGATGCTGTTTTGATTTGCGATGTGGGAAAGCTGTGAACTCAGCTCTGTGTTGTTTGATGAGTTTAGGGAAGTCGTGTGTAATTCTAGAGCTCAGCTATTTTGGATGCAGGGCAGCTTTGCTATCTTCATCTTAATGCTCAGAGGGGTGTAGATGGGTTTAATATATGCAGTCACTTCTAACTTTTGGCCCATTATGTTGTATCTTGCTGTATTTTTAGGTGTACTGGTTGTGTGAACAGCCGTTGGAAATGTAACTGGTGCATCCACCAGCATGTGTGCACTCACCGGTCCACATGTGACCGCGGTGTGATCATCTACAACCAGCATGTAAGTTTTTGTCAATACGTGAAGTTGTGTCAGTGAGTTTGATATGCTGTGCAATTAAAGTGGAGTCCAAAAGTCTAAGACCAACAGTGCATATGTTGCATATTTCTAATTGAAAATAATGTTCATATATTTTATCAAATAATATTTTTAGCAAATGTGTGTTTATATGTATTTTATATGTACTCTACCATTCAAAAGTTTGGGGTTGGTACAAAGAAGTCTCTTATGCTCACCAAGGCTGCATTTATTTGATCAAAAATACAGTGAAAAATGTAATATATTGAAATATTATTACACTTTAGAATAACTGTTTTCCATTTTAATATATTTTAAAATGTCATTTATATACTGTGATGCAAAGCTGGATTTTCAGCATCATTACTCCAGTCTTCAGTGTCACATGATCCTTCAGAAATCATTTGAATATGATGATTTGCTGCTCAAGAAACATTTATGATTATTAATGTTGAAAACAGTTGGTGAATATATAGATTAAAAGAAAAGCATTTATTGAAATAGAAAACTTTTGTAACATTTTGTAACTTTACTGTCACTTTTATCAATTTAATGCATCTAATGCATCAATTTCTCTTAAAAAAAAAAAAAACTCTTACTGTCCCTAAACTTTTGAACTGTAGTGTATTTTAAAGCAATAAGCCCCAAGAAGCTGTGGTTTACAGTGAATTTATAATAAATTATTGCTTTTTGCTTTTAAAAAAACGGTTATTCCATATATACAAATATCAAAGCAAATATATGTATATATTAATGCAACTTTCATAAAGTAAAAACACTAAAATCCTTCCTTCTGCTGGAAAAAATAGTCCCTGACCGTGAGCAGCAACAGAACGTGTCATCTCATGGAGATCAACTGAAAACAGACTAGGAAAAGTCAGATGATGGCAAAGACTGTTTGAGTGAGTCAGTCAGTGGCGAAGACTTTTATTTTGAAAGGTTGTGAACACTAGCGCTGTCAGTGTCAGGGCACGGGAAAACCCTTAACTGTTAAAAGGACAAGATATCGCAGCTGACATTCAAAGCCCCACTTTCTAAGTAAAAGAGCCATTCATTGATTAGTAAAGTCATCGTGTCAATGCAGCTGCCGATGGAAGCATAGACATAATAAATACATAGACGCCCTATTTGCCGCTGGATCGCACGTCAACGGTGCCGCCATATTTGTAGGGGCAACATGCCGTAACTCTCATAAGTGGACTGAAGGAAAAAGCCTGACTATTTTGAGATTTTACAAACCGTCGCACAATCCAAACCACATATTACCTTTCACATATAAGTCTGAACAGTTGTTTCTGGTTGTATTTGGTCATTATTTTGACAGCTAGTTGACCACCAAAGTCAGACTATTAAAAGCTAACGACAATGATAGTTTTCTATGAAAACTGAGATTTTATAAGAAATAATATAAAGCTTACATGCTTTTTATGAAGTCTGAGAATATATAATAGTTATATATATATATCATTAACTGATCAAAATCGCAAGCGAGTCTTCCGTGCAATGAAGCCAGAGGACTTTGACAGGACAGCTCAGGCTGTCAGAAGTACAGATAGACCTAAACCGACTCATCTCCGAAGAGCAGGTGATTTGATTGCCTGTCATCTAATCATGGTTAATTTATATATTTACCCCAGTTTAGCCAGTGGAACCAGGAAAACACAAACCTCGAAGAAGGCTGAAGAAAGCCTGTCAGTGACTGTTCTCTGCTTTTCCAAGAGACCTCGTCTGCCTATTATTATTGTCATATTATTATACGACTTACATTATTATATGACTGTACTCTTCACTACTCACTATTTTATTTGCTATTTTTATTTTGACTATATTATTTATACAATTTATGATATACTATCTGCTATTTTATTCACTTATTATATTACTACTAATAAAGTTGCCAGACACAGTTAAATATAATGCTGTCCATTTAAAATGGAGACAATTTTGTCCTTTTTACTGTAATATAAAATGTCTATAAAGATGTTTATTGTTGTTATGAGTAATAAAGCAAACGTGTGTGTTAAACTGCAAGCATAAGGTTTGGAGGCAACACATATATATAAAAATAAAAAGGTTTTAGATTAATAAGGTTTTGAGATTCAAATTATCTTCATATTCATTTGAAATTGTCCTGTGACGTCCTGTGATGCGATTCAAGAGGAGAAGCTAAAAGTACGAGGGAAAAAGCTAAAATGCCGTTGTTGAAGACAGAAAAAGCCATTTCCACAATTAAAATCGATGTGCATATTTCATGTTCATTAAATTATATTACATTAGGAATGTCTCCACAATTATTAACCTTGAAAAATAAACCAAATCTAAGCGTGAGTTTTCTCAATTCCTTATGACAATGAATAATTTTCAAGTTCAAACTAGTGGGATTCTGAGTAATTGACCCTTCGCCGGGAGTTTGATTGACAAGCGATCTAACCAATCAGAACGCCGAATCCGCCATTTTGTCCGACAAAGCAGTCAGGAGTTAGAAGATTAACCTCGGTGGAGTTAAACTTGAAAAATTGTGTATATTGACGTCTTTCCGCGTTTGAAACAAAATTCCTTCTCATGTTCATTCATGTTTATTTGATGCTATAAATGGACTAGTAGGAAGAGATGATCGGTTTACGAGCCTCTTGAGCCGAGGTGCTACAGCGATCTGTCACGACACATTAAAGAGCCACAAAAAGTTTTTTTATTGTTTGAATTTCTTAAAAAACTACACAGTTTGAAAGCTGAGACTTTGTTTAATATCATAAGTAACCTGTTCTGTCTTGTCTGTCGACGTGTTGTCCGTATCCTCTTTGCTCTTCGATGTATTTTTCACTGCGTGTGGTGAGACAGCGCCACGGCTTGTCGGACAAAGCAACAGTAACTAAGGGGGGCGGGTCTTTGCGAAGGGTCAATTGGAGACAAAACCTTTTTCGTACTTTACGCAGATCATAAACGGTTGAAATCGGTTGAGAAATGTAAATGTTATTTTTGTCCAGAAAAGCCGCAGATCCCCGTTTACTTGCATTTGTTTAATGAAGAGTTTTGCCCCGCACAATATGACGGGCTTGCTGACGTATCGCAGCAACAGTCCAAAGCGGCCAATAGGGCGTCTATGTATTTAATTATGTCTATGGTAAAAGCTCCGCTTGCTATAGAAACGGGCCGCGTTCTCAGACACGCGCTCATGACTGCGCATGTGCATTGGCTGGTCTAGCATGAAAAACAAGCTTATTTAAACGCTATTTGAACATAAGAAACAAGCTTTATGATACTGTTGTTTCACTGGTGTTTTTAAAAATTACAAATTTAATCGTAATCTTAGTGAACCGTTTGAAAGAATTTTGATGTTTCCCCATTCAAAAAGATAGGAGCTGCCCGAGAGGCATTTCAAAGATGGCCGCAGAGTGAAATTACTTGTCTTAAAGGGACTTTGATGGAACAAAGCTATTGACCAATCAGAATCAAGGACCGGAACTAACCGTTTTATAATTTTTAATAAATTATTTAATCAGCATAACAATGTATGTGAAAAGTTGAAGTGAAAAATACACGCAAGTATTAGATTTGTCCCATTTTGTTACAAATTTACATAATTGAAGAGTGCAAAACATGTTAAATATTTCTTATTCAAACATTATTTTCTTTTGCTAAAACTTGTATTTCTTGTATGCCTATTTTCAATACGGTCTCAGACTTTCGGATCCCACTATATGTGTTTTCAGTTCCTTTTGCTTTGAATAACCATTTTTGGTTCATATATGTAACACTTGCTTGTGTGTTTTATGATTTTTGATTAGTTTAATTAAGCATCATTGTTTATTGTTTCGAGTTTATTTCAGTTGCCATTTATTTAATTTTTCCCCCTCATTCTCTCTGTTGTCCTGTGTTCGTCTAAAGTTCACGCTCCCCACATCTGCTCCTCGAACAATAAAAGACTTTGACGCGTACACGTATACCACCTCGACACCCACGACAACAACCCTCTCGACCACTGAGGTTCCCATAACAACCGAAGCCATTGTCATGACTACCCCTTCAGTGACCCCTCCCACTACTCCAGAGCCCACTGCCGCCCCCACCACACCTCTGGAAACCACAACCCCACTCACCGATGCACCCACTACCCCCAACCACGCCACAACATCCTCAATGCGCCCATCCAGTGCCACTACAGAGTCAACCGATACGTTCACAGAGGCCACGACCCTCTCGCAAAATGGCTCTTGGGTGGAGGAGCGCATCCAGGTAGGTTTGCTGTCGACACCGACCCCGCAATCATATGAAGAACTCGTGGGACATTCATCGCGTGAAGAGGCCTCTGAAGTGACGCTGCCCGCGTTGAGAGCTGGGGAAGTGGTGACAATGGGGCCGTTGAGTGAAGCGCTGCCCTCATCTTCCTCTGAAGTGGTCACCCTCTCGCAGGCGGAGATGGATATAGATGCCCTTATAGACACGGGCATCCCTGTGTCGTCAGCCAGCGCCCCCTCTGGCGACGGTGAGGCAGGGCCTGATTCATCCGATTTCGCCCTCGCTCCAGACACTGACTACCAGTCCGACTCGGATGACCTTTTCCTCCTGGTGAGTGTGGTTCCTCGGGCGAACTCTGCTCGCATGTTGCGCTGCAGAAGCTGGAGGTTGAACGTACCTAAAGCGTGAATTATATGCGTGAATGATGGGATGTATAATTAAATAGATGAAAGCAGTTCTGCTCTATTACTAATTTAACCATAATTAAATATTAAAGGCATTTAATGTCTTAACATTAAGGGAATGTTCTGGGTTCATGATGACTTGCACAGAAATTAATTAAAAACAAGCAAAAATCTGGTTTACAGAAACTTTCTTACTGGATAGTTCAGCCAAAAAATTAACTTTCTATGATCATTTACTCTCCCTCATGTCATCCCAAACATGCTTGACTTTTGTTCTTCTGCTTAATATGGAAAAATATATTTTGTGTTTTTTTGTCCATAGAATGAAAACATGTTGTTTTGGAAACCATTGACTTTTATTGTGAGGACAAAAATACTTTCTACTTTGAAACATAACAGAAATTAAGTCATACAGAATGACATGTGGGTGAGTAAACGATGACAGAATGATCATTTTTTGGATGATCTATCCTTTCAAATATGGCTGTATATCAGCACGGCTGTGATTCGGCCGTAAGCACGAGGCTGCAGAAAGTATTTTTGTCCGGCTATGAGTTTGATATTGAGTTTATACAACAGTTGATGGCACGAGTGTGTAAATAAATAAGAACAACAATGGAGTGTTTTTAAAAACCCTCTTTTGTGAGGAACTACTTATTTCCACCACGGATTCAAATCTCAAGTTAGTTTAACAGTTGAGCCCAAGCCTCCGTTACTCAATCTAAAACATCACTTTAGAACTAGTAACGAAGGAACATTGAGTCGCTTCATTGAAACTCATTGTAATATGTAGAGTATTATGAGAGAGATCCGCCTGAGCGAGTGTATTACCTGATCTGATATTCTTCAGCTCAATCTTATATTCATAATCACAAAATCAGTTTGAATGTCCTCTGAGGAAAGTGATATCTTTGTCTTTGTCCTTTTAACATTTAAGACATTCCCATGACAGCGCTATTCAATGCATTGGTCAGTAAGGTGTTTAAAGTAAAAACAACGTCCTTGTTTTAGTCCATTTCAATATAAAAATCTTTGCGACTGACTGCATTATCATAGTTGGCGTATTAATGTAACTTTCACTGAAGTCGAAATCACTAACGGACTCTCTCTCTCAATACCAAAAAATATGGCATGTTATTTATATAAAATATTATTTATTGAACAATAATAATTAATTTAACAACAATAGCCATTATAACAGTAAAAGAAGTAAAATGGGAAATAAACACAAGCAAACAGTTCAGTCAAACGTACAAAAGCAGCGCTCTAGTTAGTACAGGATTTAATTTCAATATAAAGTTATGAAACTTAATATAGCCCTTAAGCCAAATCTATTAGCTCTGAAACAAGTAATAGATCAATATGACCAAAGATTGCCCATTTGATATACCCAAAACGAATTATACCTCATGTTAAACACTATCTACACAAGAGCCAGCGGCATATTCCCAAAGGACTGGCCGGGATGAAGCTGTTCTCTGTGGGTACATGAGCGCTGAACGGCCGCCGACGGCCTCGAGCTCACATCTTTGAAAGTGTCTACACAAATTTTTAAATAGGTGCTATGTTTACATATCGCATATCTGGAAAGAACTGTCAGCCAGAACTTCGAGAACCAGAAAGAACTGTTGTGTGTGTGTATATATTTATATATATATATATATGTGTATATATGTATATATACAGTACAGTCCAAAAGTTTGGAACCACTAAGATTTTTAATGTTTTTAAAAGAAGTTTCGTCTGCTCACCAAGGCTACATTTATTTAATTAAAAATACAGTAAAAACAGTAATATTGTGAAATATTATTACAATTTAAAATAACTGTGTACTATTTAAATATATTTGACAAAGTAATTTATTCCTGTGATGCAAAGCTGAATTTTCAGCATCATTACTCCAGTCTTCAGTGTCACATGATCCTTCAGAAATCATTCTAATATGCTGATTTGCTGCTCAATAAACATTTATGATTATTTTCAATGTTGAAAACAGTTGTGTACTTTTTTTTTCAGGATTCCTTGATGAATAGAAAGTTCAAAAGAACAGCATTTATCTGAAATACAAAGCTTCTGTAGCATTATACACTACCGTTCAAAAGTTTGGGGTCAGTAAGAATTTTTATTTTTATTTTTTTGAAAAGAAATTAAAGAAATGAATACTTTTATTCAGCAAGGATGCATTAAATCAATCAAAAGTGGCAGTAAAGACATTTATAATGTTACAAAAGATTAGATTTCAGATAAACACTGTTCTTTTGAACTTTCTATTCATCAAATAATCCTGAAAAAAATATTGTACACAAATATTTTGTATAATTGTACACATTAAATGTTTCTCGAGCAGCAAATCATCATATTAGAATGATTTCTGAAGGATCATGTGACACTGAAGACTGGAGTAATGATGCTGAAAATTCAGCTTTGATCACAGGAATAAATTACTTTGTGAAATATATTCAAATAGAAAACAGTTATTTTAAATTGTAATAATATTTCACAATATTACTGTTTTTACTGTATTTTTAATTAAATAAATGTAGCCTTGGTGAGCAGACGAAACTTCTTTTAAAAACATTAAAAATCTTAGTGGTTCCAAACTTTTGGACTGTACTGTATGTCAAACCAAAAATTATTCAGACACTAGATATAATTTTTAATATTTTTTTTACTAGTGGGTGCAGGACACTACAGTATAGTTCATTTATGTAAGTGAGGATAGCAAAATAAAGTAAACCGGGGCATATTATACCCAAAAATTCTTCATACAGTGGACTACCAGTTAAATTGATAAAAATTTGGAACCAAAAATTATTCAGACACTTTGACCTGACCATGTTTTGCTTAAGTGTTATCTGACATAATTAAGATGATTTTTTTCTGACACCGTTTAATTTTGAGATCTTGTCATATTTTATTACCCTTTTTTTTAAACTATAGTGAATAAACTGTATTAGTGAATGAAATGTTCAAGGTGTCTGAATACATTTTGGTTTGACTGTATATATGTGTGCAATCAAACTATTAATTGCATCCAAAATAAATGTTTACAATATATATGTGTGTGTTCTGTGTACCATGTGTATATATTTATTTATATATATATAAATACACACTCATGTATTTAAGAAATATGTACATGTATACATTTATATTTATATATTTACATTTTAATAAATATACACAGTATACACATATATTATGTAAACAAACTTTTATTTTGGATGTGATTAATTGCGATTAATCATTTGACAGCATTAAATATAATCAACATATTTAAATAAATGGTTTAAATTGATCCATTGTTTTTATTTTGTTTATATTGTGTGCATTGCTTCATGGAATTGTAGTTCTTTTCCTCATTAAACAACATTAAGTACACTGTTTTGTGCCTTTGACGTTTTCTCCAATTTTTCAAATCAAATCGAAATTTGTAATATGATTCACCTCGTAGCTGGTAGTTGGTTCATGGCTTATAATTCTTTAACAAAGAATTATCCCTATTGGGAAAATGAATGAATATTTGAATGAACAATGAGTGAACCCAGAACATTTCTTTTAATCGTTTAATTTGGGTCTGGTGGCTGTTCCCCATTTGTCTATTTTCTTTTTTGTCCATTTTCTTTTTTGTCTAATCTGTCTAACACACTCACTTTTGTTGTGCTGTTATTCATCTTATCATGTGTGCTGCTAAATATAGCAGAAGCTTGTCTACTCCTTTAAAAGCAGTGTTGTGTGTAATCAAGTGTATTGTCCATCTGTCTGCGATCAGGAAGAAGAGAGTTTACTGATGAGCCGAGGTTCTCACGCCTGTCCGTGTGTGGAGAGCATCCGGGGCAGCTCTCTTCTACCTGTCAATGTTGAGAGGAAGATCACTCTGGTGGGACGCAACTTACACCTCTATCAGGTGATGCAACGTCTTGAGGCTTGTTGGAGCTTGATAGTCTAGCGCAGTCAGACTGAGACTATGACTATGATCATAATGTCTGGTTATGCTCACTTAGACAGCAAAGGACTGTCTGATGCAAATCAACCAACTGCCATTTCTTTACTGGATGTTTAGGGGCGAGTAAATCTGAAACTTGCCCATGGATATGTCTGTTTTTTTTGTTTTTTTTAAGGATCAAGATCTTGATTACCAGTGTGTGTTGGTCATTGAGGGCCGGTCGGTGGTGGTGGACGCTTTTGTGGAAGTGGACGACACTCAGCCATCTCTGTTCTTCATTACCTGCCAGCTGCACCAGGTCACAACCCGAATGCGGCTTTATTATATAAAGTGGTCATCAATAACTGTTACATGCTTGTAAAGCTTTGTGATGGTATTTAAAATGATTGTGATTGCATTTTGGTTTTAAAGTACTCCTACTCTGCTGCCGTGGAGGAATACAGCAGCATGATCTCGGTCAGGAGGAGGGACTCGTTCCAGATGGATTACCCAGAGGACCTGCATGGTACGTTACCCATTGTTTATGTAGGCCGGCTGTTTTGAATGTGCTGCTCTCTGTTTGGACATATACACACGGTGAAGTTTCAGGAGTGACAACCGCGTTAAAATACAGGAGCGAGTCCCCTAAATTATTATTCCGTGTGTGTAGCACAACTCACTCCCGGAAATGTGATGATTAACACTGTAGTAACTATAGCAATATCCTGGCATCTCATGTGTTTGGTGTCCGCTAGAGCTGTGGAATATAAGCGTTTTTACTTTGCGTCGCGATGCTGATGTTGAACGATTCTGCATAAATACATAAAATTTAAAAAAATTGTTTAACAATTTTTTTAAAAAAATCGCTGTTTTTGATACATGTAACCTTAATAAATATGGTTATGACACCAGAAGCTACTAGATTAACTCACTTAAATTTTAAATATTGTTAAACAAATAAACAGTCAAGTAATAAAACGGTAACAAATAATCAAATTATGAGTAATAGCTCAAATAAATACAACAGAACAAACATATAAATGTAATAAACAGCGCTTTTCAAGTTTTTCATGTAGGTTTAAACTGGAGATTTTCAGGTACAGAAATTGTAATCTAATGTATAACTATTTAATTATAGATTAAACTTTATTAATCAGTCGAGAGCAGTTACAGATGCATAAATAATGTTTTGAAATGTTGAAAATATAAAACGTTAAATACTGCTATTTGAAATTATTAAAAAAATGAAAAGACACTTTAAACGTGAAATTAAACCCGCCAGTAGGTGGCAGCGAATCACTATTAATGAGTGAGTCATTGAGATTCAACCGATTCATTCAAACGGCTGCTTCATTCAGGAAGTGTTGCTCAGAGACGCAAAACAATTCTGTGGACTTTGTTTGGAACTATTTTCGAAATAGAGCGAAACAGGCGATTTGGTGTCTTAAATGTAAGTCACTTGATATTAAGTTTTTGTTCATTAAACTGTACTCGGTTACAAAATGTGATACTGATTTTATACAGTCGAGCCCTGCAATTCATGCTAGCAGTGTGCTAAATCATGCTAGTAACATGGTAAAACGTTAACAACGTGTGTAAATTATGCTACCAACATGGTAGCTTTATGTTAAACCATGCTAGCAAACATGCTAATTCATGCTAGCAATGTGTTAAATAATGTCAGCAGCAGGTTAAAACATGATAGTAAAGTGTTAAAACATGTTAACATCGTGTGTAAATTATGCTACCAACATGATGGCATGATGTTAATCATAGTAACATGGTAAACAATGTTTGCAACATGCTAATTCAGTGCTAGCAATGTGTTAAATCAGGTTAACAAAATGATAATCATGCTAGCAAAATGCTAAAACATGTTATTGTGTTAAATCATGCTCGTAACATGCTAATTCATTCTAGCATCATCAACATAATCATGCTAGCATCATGTTAAAACATGTTAGCCACGTGTTTATGATGCTAGTAACATGTTAAAACATGTTAACATAATGCTAAAACAGGGTAACGTGTTAAATCACTTTAACAACATGCTAATTCATGCTAGCAATGTGTTAAATAATGTCAGCAGCAGGTTAAAACATGATAGTAAAGTGTTAAAACATGTTAACATCGTGTGTAAATTATGCTACCAACATGATGGCATTACGTTAATCATAGTGACATGGTAAACAATGTTTGCAACATGCTAATTCAGTGCTAGCAATGTGTTAAATCAGGTTAGCAACATGCTAATCATGCTAGCTAAATACTAAAACATGTTATTGTGTTAAATCATGCTCGTAACATGCTAATTCATTCTAGCATCATCAACATAATCATGTTAGCATCATGTTAATACATGTTAGCCACGTGTTAATGATGCTAGTAACATGTTAAAACATGATAGTAAAGTGTTAAAACATGTTAACATCGTGTGTAAATACTGGCAACATGATGGCATGACGTTAATCATAGTAACATGGTAAACAATGTTTGCAACATGCTAATTCAGTGCTAGCAATGTGTTAAATCAGGTTAGCAACATGCTAATCATGCTAGCTAAATGTTAAAACTTATTGTGTTAAATCATGCTCGTAACATGCTAATTCATTCTAGCATCATCAACATAACCATGCTAGTAACATGTTAAAACATGTTAGCCACGTGTTAATGATGCTAGTAACATGTTAAAACATGTTAACCTCATTGCTAAAACGGTAACGTGTTAAATCACGCTAGCAACATTTCAATTAATGCTAGCAATGTGATAGCAACATGTTAAAATGTTAACAAAATGTTCAAACATGCTAGCAAACATGCTAATCATGCTAACAACATGTTAAATCATGCTATCAATGTGTTAAATCATACTAGCAAAATGTTAATTAATGCTAGCATCATGTTAAATAATGCTAACGTGTTAAAATCATGCTAGAAACATGCTAATTCATGTTAGTAACGTGCTTTTTAACTTTCAGACAGGGCTTTGTCAAGCCAACATCAAAGTTTGTTCACAAACTTTACTCATCTAGTTTTTAATTAATACACTAAAGACTATTCAGTTATTATTTTTACATTTGATTCAATTCCTGTGCTATTTCTTTATTGAATGCTTCTTTTAAATAGACGTAAAATGAAAAAAAGAAAAGAAAAAGTAAAGCACTGTAAATTTTGTTTGTTTCTTCTCATATTTCGGCACTCTGAAACATGCTTCTGTAAATTACTGTGTGCACAGAACAGGATTAAGCACTAAAAGATGAACCGACAGCCGAATGTACCTGCAGTGTGTACGAGACCTTTGTTCGACGTGTGTTTTTGTCTTTGCAGTGCGGCTGTATAACTGCTCCGTGGGCCGCTCCGACTGCAGCCGCTGTCACACGGCCGATCAGCAGTACGGGTGTGTGTGGTGTGAGGGGTCTCGCTCCAGCTGCGTCTACAGGAGCTCCTGCAGCGACCGCGTCCAGCAGACCTGCCCTGCACCTCACATACACACGGTGAGGGACGCACACCTTTCCTTCTGCTCTTTGTGAGACATTCACTTTCAGTTAAAGTGGTACTTGGCTAAACGGCATTGTAAAACAATTTCAAACCACCTTTCTTTAAATATACATTGTCATCCTTGAAGGAGTGACCCTTGTCCTTTAATGGTGGATATGGTACGGTTTCTCACCCTGAGGGGCCGGCCTTTCCGTGCTGACCCGTGTGTACAATCATAACTGGATTCATAAATCAGGGCATAACAGATCACGGTATTTCACCTGACATGATGAACTAGATGACATTTGCGTGCAGAGATTTTTACTGAAGAAAATGTGAGTAATGTTGCTAGGGTGTTGTGGTTGGTTGCCATGGTATTGCAATAAGGTTGCTAAGGTGTCCTGTTTGGTAGCTAGAGCTCTGTAGGTGATTGCTAGGTATTAAATTAAATATTTCTATTGAAAGAAATTAATACTTTTTTATTTAGCAAGGACGCATTAAATTGATTAAAAGTGACAAAAAAAAATGCTGGGTTAAATTTGGGCTGTCTTAAAATGATCCCAAAATAGTTTGGAAATAAAAAATCTGACACATAATTACTAGATGCAACTTTAATAATCAAAAGGTGAACATTTATTATTAATAAGCAATTTAATAAATGTTTATTGTTTAATTATTATTCATTAAGCATATTAATAAATGTTAATTTCCAACATTCTTTGGGTTCATTTTAAGCAAGAAATACAGAAATTTGTAAACAATAGTTGAGTTAAATAAAACTACCCAGCAGGTTGGTCAAACATTTAACCCAACCGCTGGGTCAAAACAACCCAATCGCTGGGTCTAAACAACCCAGTCGCTGGGTCAAAATAACCCAATCGCAAACAACCCAATCGCTGGGTCTAAACAACCCAGTCGCTTGGGTCAAAACAACCCAGTCGCTTGGGTCAAAACAACCCAATCGCTGGGTCTAAACAACCCAATCGCTTGGGTTAAAACAACCCAATCGCTGGGTCTAAACAACCCAATCGCTGGGTCTAAACAACCCAATCACAAGCAACCCAATTGCTGGGTCTAAAAAACCTAATTGCTGGGTCTAGACAACCCAATCGATGGGTCTAGACAATCCAATTGCTTGGGTCTAAACAATCCAATCGCTTGGGCCTAAACAACCCAATCGCTGGGTCTAAACAACCCAATCGCTGAGTCTAAACAACCCAATCACAAACAACCCAATTGCTGGGTCTAAACAACCCAATCGCAAACAACCCAATCGCTGGGTCTAAACAACCCAATCGCTTGGGCCTAAACAACCCAATCGCTGGGTTAAAACAACCCAATCACAAGCAACCCAATTGCTGGGTCTAAAAAACCTAATTGCTGGGTCTAGACAACCCAATCGATGGGTCTAGACAATCCAATTGCTTGGGTCTAAACAACCCAATCGCTGGGTCTAAACAACCCAATCGCTTGGGTCTAAACAACCCAATCGCTTGGGTCTAAACAACCCAATCGCTGGGTTAAAACAACCCAATCGCAAGCAACCCAATTGCTGCTCTAAAAAACCCAATTGCTGGGTCTAAAAAACCCAATCGCTGGGTCTAGACAACCCAATCGATGGGTCTAGACAACCCAATCGCTTGGGTCTAAACAACCCAATCGCTTGGGCCTAAACAACCCAATCGCTTGGGTCTAAACAACCCAAAAGCTGGGTGAAGACAACCCAATCGCTGGGTCTAGACAACCCAATCGCTTGGTGGGAAAAGGTATCACTGCTTTCTTCCACCTGTTTTATCATTGGGTAGCTTCATTACTCATTTCTGTTTTATCGTAGATTGAGCCTCTTTCTGGTCCAGTGGAGGGCGGCACAGTGGTGACCGTGTCTGGCTCTAATCTGGGTCAGAGAGCTGAAGACATCCAGCACTCAGTCACTGTAGCAGGAGTCCCCTGCACCGTCATCCCCGACAGATACGAGGTGTCCTCCAGGTAAATCAAACTGCATGAACAGGGTGCTGCTGATCTTGAGTGAGGGCATGCTGTGTATTATTAGCCTTTGTTAATGACATTGTATTAATGGCTTCAGGCGATTCAGTTCCACAGTGTGATGAGGAGTATTGACCCGCTGCACTGATTAATGGAGGTCTCTTTGTGTGCCTGTTAGCATTGTTTGTGAGACCACAGCGAGTGCAGGGGAACAGAGCGGGCATGTCTCGGTGCAGGTTAAAGGTGGAGGAATCGGGCAGTCTGCCCAGCGCTTCCGTTACCAGGTAACCATTAATCCATCATGCCACTAAAGGGATAAAAGTGGTTTAGCAAGAAGGAATAATATGCAAGGAATTCATTCAGTGTTTATTAAAGGCAGGGAGGTATTTGACTATTTTAAAACAACTTTTTACTCTGCCAAAATGAATTTTCTTTAACTGTTTCTGTCTTGTCCTCCTTAAAACTGTATTTTTTTAAGAGAATATATGTCATGTTTATTTATCAGTAGTAGATTAATGAAGAAAATTTAATTAGATTTATGCTTCAAACAAGTAAAAACATTTTGCCAATGGAGTGACAGAAAACAATTGTCTGAAAACAATTCTTATACAATTATACAGTTTGTTTTATTTTACAAATTAATACTTGTTTTCAGAGAATGTATATTAATGTTTATTTTTAATTTAAGGAAAAATGAAAGGAAATATGCTTCAAACCTGAAAAAAACAAGTGAAAAATATTTTACAGTTTAATAAAGTAAATAAATCTTGTTGAAAACTAGAAAACCAGACCAAAATATTATGTATTATTTAGAGTATAGTATGATGAGATCATTGGTATAACACCACACAAATTAAAGGGAGAAAATGAATTACAAAAGAAAAAAACTATTTGCCAATGGAGTAAAAAATATAATATTAAAAATATATATTTTTTAAAATGTATAAATCTTATACAATTCAATAGAGCTGTACGATTAATCATTAAAGGATTAGTTCAGTTTGAAATGAAAATTAGCCCAAGCTTTACTCACCCTCAAGCCATCCTAGATGTATATGAGTTTCTTCTTTCTGATGAACACAATCTGAGTTATATTAATAAATATCCTGATGCATCCGAGCTTTATAATGGCAGTGAACGGGAACGGGAATGAGTATGAAGCTCAAGAAAGTGCATCCATCCATCATAAACATACTCCACACGGCTCCGGAGGGTTAATAAAGTCCTTCTGAAACAATAGTTGGGTTCACAAACTCATTGTTTCCCTTCAGAAGGCCTTTATTATCCCCCCGGAGCCGTGTGGAGTATGTTTATGATGGATGGATGCACTTTCTTGAGCTTCATACTCATTCCCGTTCACTGTCATTATAAAACTCGGATGCGTCAGGATATTTATTAATATAACTCTGATTGTGTTCATCAGAAAGAAGAAACTCAAATACATCTAGGATGGCTTGAGGGTGAGTAAAGCTTGGGCTAATTTTCATTTGAAAGTGAACTAATCCTTTAAAAGATCAGGATCTTCATTCAAACATCCATGCGATCTTTTTCCGAAATGACAGTGATTCGTCTCTGTCTATTAAAGCTTTGACAAGTACGATAACAGCGAACAATCAGATCTGTGTTGGCGCAGTTGTCATGTATAGGTATGAAACGGCTTCACAAACTTATTTTAAACCACACAGTATCATTATTTCTTAGTTAATATAGTTCAAATTATCACTGAAGTACTGGGATAAAAGTTTATATTTCAGATATAATCACTGATGTCTACGGTAGCGATCAAAATAGAGTAAATCACCTTTTGAAAGTATCAGTTACATTGTTACACCACTAGGTGGCGACGAGTGGCTGTTAAAAAATGTAATTGAATCATTCATTCAAGAGATTCGTTCAAAAACACTGATTCATCCAGTAACGGAGCAAGTGAAGTCTTTATGAGTGAGTCATTGAATCATTCATTCAAATGGACTTAATTTGTTTTTAAATATTTTTAATAAACTGCAGCAATTAACATTTTGTCAGAACCTCTAGTAAATAACAAGTTAGTTAGTTTGTTTAGGTATGTATTCAGAATCGTGGGAAAATACTGATTTATATTTTAATAAAAATATAAAAAAATCATGATTCTCAATTTAGCCAGAGCCGTGCAGCTCTACTAAATATGTCTTATTTTAAAGATTTTTTCATATTTTTACTGGAAAGACCAAAATATAATGTATTATTCAGGTACTTTAATAGGATGAGATCGTTGTTGAAGCAGCACACGTATAAGGCAGTGTTTTCTGAAGCGTGTTCTGTTTTTCTAAACTCAAGGACCCAGTGTTATTGGGAGTGTCTCCTCTGAAAGGCCCAATGTCAGGCGGCACATCACTCACCATCACGGGACGGAACCTTCTGACGGGCCGTACCAGTGAGATCAGCATCCTGATTGGTGGAGTCCCATGTCACATGTAAGTAGAGCATCGTCCTCTACAGCGGTCCAGTCAGACAGAAGTCATCAGTAAATCTCATTATGATATCATCTCGACCACACACACACACACACGTTATCTACAACTGATATCATGTCAGCTGATTATTTCATATATAATTATTCATCCTGATGTTAAAGATGTTATTTGATGTAGTCTGGTGATAGATCCAAAACAATGAGTTATGTCTTATATATATCAATTCATAAATCTAATAAACATTTCACAGGATTTATTCCTGTTCATACTTAGTAACAGTACATTAGATTGATCAGTTTTAATGCAGTCTGTGTCTCAACAGTTCTCCCGAGCAGCACAACAACGAACATGTTGAATGTGTGACTGGGGCGAGTAACAGAACCGGAGAGAGCGGTGTTACGGTGCGGTTTGGTAGAGCTGGACGCCATCTACAGGAAGTGCTCTATCATTACACCCCAGACCCCAATGTGACCCATGCTGCTCCCTCCAAAAGCTTCCTCAGGTAAGGAACATCATACTTTTACAACTTTTGTAAAAAGTTTTTAAGACTTGGTTTTTAGATAATATATGGCAATGTCTATTTTTCTTTAGTAAATTAAAAAAGTTTTTTTTTTAAATTTAGTATTAAAAAAAGGTCATTTCGCCAATGCAGTGAGAAAAATATTTTCCCTGAAAACAAACAATTCAGTATAATTAATTCATCTTTTTTTAAGGATTTTTATTTTATTTTATTATTTTACATCCATTTTCCAAACTGCTTGTCCTACACTCTTAAAAATAAAGTTTCAAAAAGGCTTTTTTTTTCACAGCGATGGCATAGAAGAACCATTTTTGGTTCCTCAAAGAACTTTTTAATGAACATTTCTTAAAAGAACCATGTTTTTCTTAGTGTGAAGAACATTATAATATTCCAAAGAACCTTTTTTCACTATAAAGAACCTTTTGTGCATTTGAAAGGTTCCATGGATGTCAAAGGATCTTCATGGAACCATAAATGCCTATAAATGTTATTTTTAAGAGAGTATGCCATGGGAATGCTGGAGCCTATTATATCTTATTTAAATAAAAATGTTTCAAAAGCTTCCCATTTAAGGAATATGATATATTTAGATAACTCTAAAATACCTATGCTTTATTTATTTTTTACATTTTTTATTTTTTATTTTATGTTAATAAAGTTAAATAAGAAATTAAGACTTAGTAAGTAGGGCCTATTTATGTCATTTACGTAAGCTGTCATGTGATTATATATTTATCTGTCAAATGTCAGGAAATTGTGTTTTTGGACTGGGGTGTTCTCAAAATTTGTAACTTTTATAACTTCAAACAATCCTTTTTATTTCAAAAGCTCAAGAAAAATATGATTTCTCATATTAAAAACTCTTTATTGTAATTTACAGAAGAGTTGTTGGTAGATATTATGGTTATTTTAGACACACACACCTATTGACGAATGTTATTTTTTCCATCAGTGATTTGGAAATAAACAATGTGTTGTTATTATTATTACTCGGCATATATAATACCCAACTAATTAATCATGTGTGTTTGTGAAAGCGGGGGCCGTATCATTCGAGTGTCTGGCCAGCATCTGGACGTGGTTCAGGAGCCCCGTATCCGTGTGACCCTGACCCCTCTGGAGCCACACTCTCAGAAGAGGAGGAGGAAGAAGAAGAGGAGGAGTGCGAATCACAGTCTTCTCAGAAGGGAGCGGAGGATCGTCCCAGAGCCCAACTGTCCTGAAGATAGTCTCTGTGTCGTCAAACAGGTAGAGTTCACACAAGTGAGTCTGCGCTTGTGCCTTATATAAACAAAATGACCGGTATTCACATGTCTGTTGTTAAAATATTTTTCCACCTTGTTTCTTCATGCCCTGTTCCTGATCAGGTGGAGGAGCGGTGCACACTGAACAGCTCAATTCTGATCCTGTGTCCCACTTTGGAGGTGGGGCCCGAGGCCCTGCGTGCTGCCGTCAGTGTGCATTTCCTCCTGGATAACCTCCACTTTGAGTTTGAGGCGGTCAGCGGCAGCCCCTTCAGTTATGAGCCCAATCCTGTCCTTCACACCCTCAATCAACACGACCCCAGCAAACCCTTCCGCCACAAACCCGGCAGCATCATCTCTGTGGAGGTCAGTCTCTTCTTATCTGAGTATTATTCTAGTTTTCAAAGCCGTATTATATTATATTAATTTAATAAAATATCATTTTTATATTTAATGAAATAAAATAAAATTAATTACCATTAATTATT
>RJVU01053075.1:2628014-2660215 GCA_003731715.1 Anabarilius grahami
AATACATGGCACCAGGATGCACTATGGGAAGAAGGCAAGCCGGCGGAGGCAGTGTGATGCTTTGGGCAATGTTCTGCTGGGAAACCTTGGGTCCTGCCATCCATGTGGATGTTACTTTGACACGTACCACCTACCTAAGCATTGTTGAGACCATGTACACCCTTTCATGGAAACGGTATTCCCTGGTGGCTGTGGCCTCTTTCAGCAGGATAATGAATGGTTTGAGGAGCACAACAACGAGTTTGAGGTGTTGACTTGGCCTCCAAATTCCACAGATCTCAATCCAATCGAGCATCTGTGGGATGTGCTGAACAAACAAGTCAGATCCATGGAGGCTCCACCTCACAACTTACAGGACTTAAAGGATCTGCTGCTAACATCTTGGTGTCAGATCCCACAGCACACCTTCAGGGGTCTAGAGGAGTCCATGCCTCGACGGGTCAGGGCTGTTTTGGCAGCAAAAGGAGGACCAACACAATATTAGGAAGGTGCTCATAATGTTATGCCTGATCGGTGTATGAATACTTCCATTGCAAAAGCCTCTAAAAGCCACCTCAGTCAAAAATGAGATAACGATACTGAGTGAATGCTCTCCACACATAGTATATGTTCATAAAATTCTTTCTCTTTCTCAGCCCAATCAGAATTACCGGTAATTAGGTAGAAACCTATACATAGGAGCCTGATAAAAATGCTAATTATAAAGAAAAACGTCAGACAGACTTAGAGGCTTTTGCATCTGAGGTCTTCATATATAAAATGCTTCAATCCAGTAAAAGTTCATCTTGAAATATTAACAAAATAAATATTTACTGTATAACAGTTAGTAAAGATTTCATAGCAAAAAGACAGGTTTTCCACGACCTGAATTTACAATTTGCTAAAAGGCCTTTTTCTTGCTAAAAAGTATAAGCTATTTATCACAGGGCAGAAGGCATGTAGTAGCTTTTCTGCAATGTTTTGATCATGTAAATAGTTTAGAGGCCTTATAAATGTGCACATATCAAATATGATACAGTATAGGCATTATAGGGCCCACAACATTAAAGATCCAGCAGTATATTTAACTGTGGGCATGGGGTACTTTTTATCCCTGTGTGCGCCAAACCCATCTGGTGGGTTTGCTGCCAAAAAGCTCTTTTTTTAGTTTCATCTGACCATAGAAGCCGGTCCCTTTTGAAGTTCCAGTCGTGTCTGACAACTGAATATGCTGGAGATTGTTTCTGGATGAGAGCAGAGGATTTTTCTTGAAACCTTCCCGAAAAACTTGTGGTGATGTAGGTGCTGTTTGATAATTTTTTTTAGGGCTTTCTGAGACTCAAGACTCAACTAATCTCTGCAATTCTCCAGCTGTGATCCTTGTAGAGTCTTTGTTCACTCAAACTTTCCTCCTCACCGTGCATTAGGGCGATTTAGACACACATCCTCTTCCAGGCAGATTTGTAACATCTTTAGTTGATTGGAACTTCTTAATTATTGCCCTGATGGTGGAAATGGGGATTTTCAATGCTTTAGCTATTTTCTTACAGCCACTTTCTATTTTGTGAAGCTCAACAATATTTTGCTCACATCAGAACTATATTTTTTGTTTTTTCTCATTGTGATGAATGATTAAGGGAATTTGGCCTTTGTGTTTCCTCATGTTTATACTCCTGTGGAACAGAAAGTCATGGCTGGACAATTTCATGTTCATGATCACCCTGATGTGCAAAAAAAAAAATTTAAATATGGATGGGAATATACTTCAGAGATATTTTACTCATAAAAAATCTAGGGGTGTCAATAATTGTGGCCAACGTGTTTTGGAGAAAAACATTTATTTCATAATGTGAGTTTCCCCCATTTTTCAATTCTTTTCCTTCAATGAAAGGTTCGATTTTTGTGAATTTTTTTAATTAAAGATCAAAATGACAAATAATGCAGATTTATTTTCACAGCCGCCTTTGCACATATTTACCAATAATTCTGGAGTTGACTGTATTTTAGAGTCAAAACATTTCATTTTTCTTAAAAATAACTAGAAATCCATTAAGACAAGACTATTGTAGACACATTACTCTAGCATCAACAGCTGATGTTATTGAGGCCAAGGGAAAGCTCAATACACTTTTAATTGAAGATAAACACTCTCAGCTCAAGCCCATATAAGCTCATTCACTCCAGGCTTCTCAAGGCCTATTGAATCCTTCTCATTGCTAATGAACTCTTCATTCATTTATCTTGTACCTTCTGATAAATGCCTCAGCTGCTTTCTCCTCCAGATAATTGCTTTTGATTTGTGTTACAGTCAGTTTGGCAGTTGGCAGTATGAGAATAGCAGGGATCTATTAATGACCCATGATGCCATTTTGAGGCATGTCCCATTTAGAGTGCGAAGCCCAGGGGAGAATGCTCGAGGAAAGAAGGAAGAGAATCCATGTAGACACACATGACCTACATTCATTAAAGCTCTCAAGACACAGATTTCATTAATCATCAGGGTTTATTAATCATCAGATTGAAACAGCATAGTGGCTTCTATAAAATTTTTTTTAATAAAGTGCATTTAATAAGACATTTAAAATCACAACACATTTTACTTCCAAAATGGGATACATTTGCTGTTTCTCATTCCTCTAAATTTGTTTAGTAGTAAAAAAAAAAACTTTTTTTTTTTTTTTGTTCACAGCCACTATTTAGATGTATTGCTATTGCTATCAGTTATTCTTCTACAATTGTGTAAATGTAAAGGTTGCTGTTTTGTTTGATTGTTTGTTTGTATGTTTTGGTTTGTATTGTTTCATTTTGTTCACAGCCGCTATTTAGATGTATTGCTATTTGCTATCTGTCTGTTATTATTCTACAATTGTGTAAATGTGAAGATTGTATTTTTGTTTATTTTTGTTTGTTTGTTTTAGTTTGTATTGTTTCATTTTGTTCACAACAAATATTTAGATGCTTTGGTATTTGCTATCATTACTTTACATTTGTTCAAATGTAAATAATGTTTGTTTGTTTGTTTGTTTGTTTGTTTTGTATTGTTTAATTTTGTTCACAATGAATATTTAGATGTATTGCTATTTGCTATCTGTCTGTTATTATTCTACAATTGTGTAAATGTAAAGATTGTATTTTTGTTTGATTGTTTGTTTGTTTGTTTGTTTCATTTTGTTCACAACAAATATTTAGATGCTTTGGTGTTTGCTCTCGTTACTTTACATTCGTTCAAATGCAAATAATGTTTTTTGTTTGTTTGTTTGTTTGGTTTGTATTGTTTCATTTTGTTCACAGCCACTATTTAGATGTATTGCTATTTGCTATCTGTCTGTTATTATTCTACAACTGCGTAAATGTAAAGATTGTATTTTTGTTTGTTTGTTTTAGTTTGTATTGTTTCCTTTTGTTCACAACAAATATTTAGAAGCTTTGGTATTTGCTATCATTACTTTACATTTGTTAAAATATAAATAATATACTTTTTTGTTTGTTTGTTTGTTTGTTTGTTTCGGTGTGTATTGCTTAATTTTGTTTACAGCTACTATTTAGATGTATTGCTACTTGCTATCTCTCATTCCTCATTCCTATTTTTTCCACCTGGTATAAATANTTTCTTTTGTTTAAATGTAAATAATGTTTTTTTGTTTGTTTGGTTTGTATTGTTTCATTTTGTTCACAGCCGCTATTTAGATGTATTGCTATTTGCTATCTGTCTGTTATTATTCTACAATTGTGTAAATGTAAAGATTGTATTTTTGTTTGTTTGTTTTAGTTTGTATTGTTTCATTTTGTTCACAACAAATATTTAGAAGCTTTGGTATTTGCCATCTCTCATTACTTTACATTTGTTAAAATATAAATAATGTACTTTTTTGTTTGTTTGTTTGTTTTGGTGTGTATTGCTTAATTTTGTTTACAGCTATTTAGATGTATTGCTATTTGCTATCCGTCTGTTATTATTCTACAATTGTGTAAATGTAAAGATTGTATTTTTGTTTGATTGTTTGTTTGTTTGTTTGTTTGTTTGTTTCATTTTGTTCACAACAAATATTTAGATGCTTTGGTGTTTGCTCTCATTACTTTACATTCGTTCAAATGTAAATAATGTTTTTGTTTGTTTGTTTGTTTGGTTTGTATTGCTTAATTTTGTTTACAGCTATTTAGATGTATTGCTATTTGCTATCCGTCTGTTATTATTCTACAATTGTGTAAATGTAAAGATTGTATTTTTGTTTGATTGTTTGTTTGTTTGTTTGTTTGTTTCATTTTGTTCACAACAAATATTTAGATGCTTTGGTGTTTGCTCTCATTACTTTACATTCGTTCAAATGTAAATAATGTTTTTGTTTGTTTGTTTGTTTGGTTTGTATTGTTTAATTTTGTTCACAGCCGCTATTTAGATGTATTGCTATTTGCTATCTGTCTGTTATTATTCTACAACTGTGTAAATGTAAAGATTGTATTTTTGTTTGTTTGTTTTAGTTTGTATTGTTTCCTTTTGTTCACAACAAATATTTAGAAGCTTTGGTATTTGCTATCATTACTTTACATTTGTTAAAATATAAATAATATACTTTTTTGTTTGTTTGTTTGTTTGTTTTGGTGTGTATTGCTTAATTTTGTTTACAGCTACTATTTAGATGAATTGCTACTTGCTATCTCTCATTCCTCATTCCTATTTTTTCCACCTGGTATAAATAACCTTATTTCTACAGTACTTGTCATGTCAGTAGTAAGTGTTAACAGGCTCATATTAACCGTAGACAGCTACCGTCTCTCTCTCTCTGTTCTCCAGCCGACTGGTGGGTATTTTCGGCCCTACATGCAGGACAATGCACAGAAACCACAGCAACTTGAGCTCCAAACTGCTCCAATAGGATCCAGCTGCAGATGTGTTTTTGTGTCTTTTTATAGAGGGGGTGATGTCATGTGTGATTATAATATTTTTTACATTCCTTTCCAAATACTGCATAATATTTACAGCTCTAAATGTGTTACAAACACTATTATTGCTACTATACAGTCACAGTGTAATGCAACGCTATTGTTTGAAATGTTGTTTCTTGTGGCATTGTGCAGCTCACAATCATCAAGTTGGATGATCCATCAGCAGTTCCTTCCTTGTTAACGTCATTCAGTCTGTGTGTTTTTGCTGCTTCAGTGTTTTCTCTGCAGTGTCTTAAAGTTTGTTTTGCTTATGCTTTAGTTAAATGAGTAACACAGACACCTGTCTCCTCAGAATATCTCACGACTCTGAGAGAGAGAGAGAGAGAGAGAGAGAGAGAGAGAGGTGTAGAAAGTGAGAGGGTTGTGGAGGGTTTAGAGGAAATCCCCCCATTCAAAAACCAGAGGAGCATCTATAAGCAGCTTCAGACCTCTGATAAAATCATGCAAACAAACACAAATGATACGATCTGCACCAAATCGTGAGTACTCAGCATGCTTCTGGATAAATTTTAGTGAAAAAACGTTCACAAAAATAATTAGAAAATCTGAGCTGCTGCTGTTGGTTTGTTGTTTTTGGGTCAGAGATTCAGTCTGTGGCCTGTGGTAGCCATATAGTAAATCTCCTTCAATTCTTCTATTTAAAAAAATAAAAATAACAAAGTTTAATGAGAGAGTTTGACTGCAGTTTTATGAGTGTGAACCCTGGTCTTCAGGACATGGACACTGTACTGGCCAAGTGGTGCTGGCAGAAATGAATCCTTATATAACGAAAATGTCTGCTTTATATTTAGATAAGAGTTATGTAGTTTTATATAGTATGTGCTTTATACTAGCTGAGAGTTTCATATGATGGTTTCGATCTTATTTGGTCTATAGCAGTGGTTCTCCGACTGCAGATCATGTACTTTGATCATTTGAGAACATCAATCCGAATTGACTCTATTTTGAGTGGTTTAAGGACTTGACATAATGACACATTTAGATTAATAACAATATTTCTGTAGTTGAGGTAAATTATGCTGCTTTCCCCTTCACTGATTAAACCCATACATCACAATAATTAGGGGCCAAGAACCGACGGTGCGAAGGCACCTATTGTATCCGTTGCCGTTCTTATTATTATTCTTCCATTTTCACTCTGGAAGTCTATGGCAGCCCATAGAACAGCTTACGGGAAAGTTATGAAATTTGGCACACAGTTAGAGGACAGTCTGAACTGTCACCATAGCAAATTTGGAGTCTCTAACTCAATCCCTCTAGCGCCACCACCTGTCCAAAGTTGCACTCACGTTTATGCTAATAACTTTTGAACCATAATGGATGGAAACAAAAAACCTACTTTTTCGAACTTCTCCTAGGCCGTTACTCCGATTTTCACGAAAATTGAACCAGATCATCTTCAGACCACGCTGACAAAAGTTATGGAATTCAAGTCGATTTCTTGAAACGTTTTCGAAAAACGCACAAATGAATTTTACCTTGTGTTTTTACCTGTATCTCCACAACGCTTTATCATATTCAGACCAAACTTGGTACATGTCATCACAAGCATGACCTGAGGTTATAAGCATTTCGACACAGTGCCACCTACTGTTCTGGAGATACAAAAAATTGCTATTTTTGCTTATTTTATATTTTTTGTCCAAAAATCATAAATGTAGTCTCGTTAGATTCGGGGCATCATGCCGAGACGAATGATATCCAATGGCTGATGGCCATTTTTAATTTTTTCACAAAAAATACTGTATTTTATGAACGCATTAGCATATCATTACAAATCTCGGTTTGGGTCATCAGCACGATGCCCTGAAGGAGCCTGAGAAGTTCCGGACCAGCGCCACCTAGTGGAGAAAAAATTATATTTATATGCTTATAAATTTGGATGTGGTTGACTTATTTTCATGTGAGTCATATCGTTAGACTCCTGAATCCTTGTGCGACGTGGTGATTTAACGCTTAAAAATCTTTCACAAATATCTTTGAAACCGTTAGTCCGATCAAGACGAAACCAGCGTAGGAAACACAGAACCTTAGTTGATTAATTAAAGACCCAAATGTCAATATTTTGATAGGAAGTGGCAAAAAAATCTAAAAGTCATCCATGGGTCATTTTTTTATGATCTCATACATATAAATGTCTATAACTCCAAAACAAAATGAGATATTTTCACCAAATTTGACATACACATGTATGGGTTCACTCTGAGGACACTTAAAAAAATTGTGCCTCTTGGTGGCGCTATAATTGAACAAACCACAAAATTGCCTTTAACTACAATACAGGATTATGATAAAGATGCTATATTTTATGAATGCATTGGTGTTCCATTGTTGAAAGTAATAAACCAGTAAATATTTATTATTGACTGTATTTATGATTTTTCAGCTATTTTGCCTAAAAAGATCTTAATAGGTCTTTAATTCCTCCCTGTTGCAGTTGTACTGATGGTCACATGACTTGTTGTGCCTTCTTTGTGATTGACCCCATAATTGCTGCTTGCAGCTATATTTATATTTAGAATGAATGAATGAATGAATGAAAGTTGTTGTATGTGTTATATGCATATTTTGTAAATAATCTATAATTATGTATTATAATAAATATAATATTATATTAAAAACAATATATGTCATAAAAATAAATATATATGAAATTATATTATAAAAATGAGTACATATTGTCATTTGGAAAAGTGCTGTGAAGTCCGTCTTAAAACCTTTTTCCGAGTTCCGCTATCAGGCTGGTTGCATCATCTGTCCTGCTTAAAATCAGAAATTATAAATAAAATATGAAACAAATAAAAACAACAATTTAACAAAGTGTTTATATTTTTATTAGTCTACACTTGAGGGCACCATCTGTTGTACAACTTGTAAAATATTTTTAATGGGAAAAAGTACTGAAGGTATTACTGTGAATACCATATTCATGCAGTGATATTACCAAGTTACTCCTTTGCATGAGTCAGTGAAGTTTCTTTCACTATCAGTCAAGCTAAAATTGAACCGTTTGTTCGACTGTGGGAATGTGTCCCTCACATTGCCCTCCATAATCTTGTGTGACATGAGTGACAGACAGAAAGTGGCATATATTTTCAGGTCAGGGTTCAGATCCTGCTGTAAACTCCCACAGCAGCGGGTGTTGAGATCTAAATGCGGTGCTGGCTTATCTGACCCTTGGAGAGCCAAATGTGTCAGGATACTGGACGTTTATGGTTGTCTAAGAATACACCACAAGTTTAGTCTTTTGTATATGCTCCATTACATCAGCAACCACTAAATTATTTAGACTCACAGGAAACTCAATCTGTTTTCAAACACATTTGCAAAGATTTATGGCTCTCATTACTTTTTTTTGGCATCATATATTTGTGATTATGCATGTAGTCAGATGTCACTTTAAGATGATAATAAATGCGTGGTGGGTTTTAATGCAGGTCTCATGTAGTTATGGACTATAATCTGAAAACTCTAAGAAATTACGAACATCTTGAACCGGATTACAAGGAGGAACATGAAGATCCAAGAGATTACTGCTACGGTGAGCCTCTTTAATTCTGTAATGAAATGTCATTATTATTAGACAAGTTATGCAAATGAACATGTGAAATGAGATGAATCCATAACACCATAAACACTATTATGTGTTAGACGATTGACACACTCTAAAAAATGCTAGGTTAAATATGGACAAACCCAGGGATTGGGTTGTTTTCACCCAGCCATTTTTTTCAACCAATTTTGGATTTATTTTTTTATCCAGCAATATCGAAAAAGGCATGTTTTTGCTCACCCCCAAATAGGGGCAAATTTGTGGGGTATTTTAAGCTGAAACTTGACCAGACCAGAGACTTATATTACATCTTGTGAAAGAGGGCATAATAAGTGCCCTTTAACCCAACCTGCTGGTTTTGTCCATATTTAACCCAGCTTGGGTTGTTTTTAACCCAGCATTTTTTAGAGTGCAGTAATGATAAGTCATCTCTCTATAGGTGGGTATCACCCAGTCGAGGTGGGAGATGTGTTTAATAAGAGATACAAGGTTCTGTCGAAGCTGGGTTGGGGTTATTTCTCTACTGTATGGCTCTGCATTGACCTCAGGTACTGAAACGTTGTGTTCGCACCACAGTATCTATGTGTTTCAGTGTACTGAAGCATATGTTCATGTGTTCCTTAAGTGTCCATGTTCGTGGTTTTGCAGGTCAGGCAGGCATGTGGCAGTGAAGGTGGTAAAGAGCGGAGCTGGATTCACTCAGGCTGGCCAAGATGAACTGACATTACTGCGATGTGTGAGTGTCTCTCGCTCTTTCTCTCTCTGGTTTTCTGGTTTTCTTTCACTGTGTGTGTACACCTCTTCCCTCTCTCCAGGCCAGTGGTCCCACAGCCCGTAACCCTCTTAAAAGACGTATAGTGCAATTACTGGATGAGTTTAAGATAGCTGGTGTGAACGGGATCCGTATCCTTTCTTAAAATTATGTATGTGAAATGAAGCATCACCCAATCTAACTTAAAATGTTCTAAGAACGTTTCGCTAATGTTCTCATTAAGTTTCTGAATATTCTCTGAACGTTCAAAATGTCTGAAGTTATAGCCATTCAAATTCTGGCTCTATTCTGGCTCAAAAAAGCCGCAGATTGGGTCTGACTTCCACCAACTCTGAGGTCAAACTCGGGTCATTTATAGGTCTCGAGGAGCCTGTCCAAATGCGACCGACCCCGACCCTTTGGCCCTCAAGATTTAATATTGACCTGAGCTTGAAGGTCCTAGTTCAAAAAAGTTCCTAGCTGTGTTAAAATATATACACTCACCTAAAGGATTATTAGGAACACCATACTAATACTGTGTTTGACCCCCTTTCGCCTTCAGAACTGCCTTAATTCTACGTGGCATTGATTCAACAAGGTGCTGAACGCATTCTTTAGAAATGTTGGCCCATATTGATAGGATAGCATCTTGCAGTTGATGGAGATTTGTGGGATGCACATCCAGGGCACGAAGCTCCCGTTCCACCACATCCCAAAGATGCTCTATTGGGTTGAGATCTGGTGACTGTGGGGGCCATTTTAGTACAGTGAACTCATTGTCATGTTCAAGAAACCAATTTGAAATGATTCGAGCTTTGTGACATGGTGCATTATCCTGCTGGAAGTAGCCATCAGAGGATGGGTACATGGTGGTCATAAAGGGATGGACATGGTCAGAAACAATGCTCAGGTAGGCCGTGGCATTTAAACGATGCCCAATTGGCACTAAGGGGCCTAAAGTGTGCCAAGAAAACATCCCCCACACCATTACACCACCACCACCAGCCTGCACAGTGGTAACAAGGCATGATGGATCCATGTTCTCATTCTGTTTACGCCAAATTCTGACTCTACCATCTGAATGTCTCAACAGAAATCGAGACTCATCAGACCAGGCAACATTTTTCCAGTCTTCAACTGTCCAATTTTGGTGAGCTCGTGCAAATTGTAGCCTCTTTTTCCTATTTGTAGTGGAGATGAGTGGTACCCGGTGGGGTCTTCTGCTGTTGTAGCCCATCCGCCTCAAGGTTGTGCGTGTTGTGGCTTCACAAATGCTTTGCTGCATACCTCGGTTGTAACGAGTGGTTATTTCAGTCAAAGTTGCTCTTCTATCAGCTTGAATCAGTCGGCCCATTCTCCTCTGACCTCTAGCATCAACAAGGCATTTTCGCCCACAGGACTGCCGCATACTGGATGTTTTTCCCTTTTCACACCATTCTTTGTAAACCCTAGAAATGGTTGTGCGTGAAAATCCCAGTAACTGAGCAGATTGTGAAATACTCAGACCGGCCCGTCTGGCACCAACAACCATGCCACGCTCAAAATTGCTTAAATCACCTTTCTTTCCCATTCTGACATTCAGTTTGGAGTTCAGGAGATTGTCTTGACCAGGACCACACCCCTAAATGCATTGAAGCAACTGCCATGTGATTGGTTGATTAGATAATTGCATTAATGAGAAATTGAACAGGTGTTCCTAATAATCCTTTAGGTGAGTGTATGTATATACAGTATATATTTTTTTGTTTTGTTTTGTTATGCAAACTTGAATGGAACATTCCATTTGATGATTTTGCAAACATTATGGGAATGATACTACTTTTGAATGTTTTCGGAATGTTCTGAAAATAAATACCGGACATTAAACACTATTCATCACATAATTTCCTTTTTCCTACATTTTAGACACAATTTTGCCACTTTGTCTCTGAGTGAACCGCTGGGCATGTCTGAGCAACACGCAGTGTTGTTTCGTTCCTAAATGAATCAGTGTGTTTGAACAAATCAGTTGAGTAAGTAAATGATTCGAATGAATCATTAAAGGCATAGTTCACCCAAAAATTATCCCATGATTTACTCACCCTCAAGCCATCCTCAGTGTATATGAATATCTTCTTTCAGACGAACACAATCAGAGTTATTTTTAAAAGTATCCTTAGTCCCCCAAGGTTTACAATGGTTGTGAATGGGGGCCTGCATTTTGAACAAAAAAAAAAATGCATCGATCCATAATCAAAGTAATCCATGTGACTCCAGAGGATAAATAAAGGCCTTCTGAAGTATAGCGATGCGTTTTTGTAAGAAAAATATCCATATTTAAAACTTTATAAATTCAAATAACTAACTTCCGGCGGACGACCGTACGCATACTGCGCAAGTCGATTTGGGCGGAAGAGCAACCTTTGACCTGAGGCGATGACGCAATGATGCACACGGAGGCACAGAGGAGAGAGCAAAACAAAACACTGGTCACAAATTAGAAGTCTAAAATTATAATTTTTAAAGAGAAATTTCGGAGGATTGCGATATAGGAGAAGAGGAGCTTGAGTTTGTTGCACAGCCGTATTTGTTTAAACCGCGAGAGGCGTCTAATCTTAAGATACTCCTACATCCTGCGTCATACATCGCGTCAGAGGATTACTCATTTGGCGCAAGTCGAGTTGTGCAGTATGCATACGGTCATCTGCCGGAAGCTTGTTATTTGCATTTATAAAGTTTTAAATATGGATATTTTTCTTACAAAAATGCATTGCTTCGCTTCAGAATGCTGTCCCTGCCATTATAAACCTTGCAGGACTAAGGATATTTTTTAATATATCTCTGATTGTGTTCATCTGAAAGAGGATAGTCATATACACGTAGGATGGCTTGAGGGTGAGTAAATCATGGGAGAATTTTCATTTTTGGGTGAACTGTCCCTTTAAGACATTAAAAGTTGTCGCCATTCCACATCCAAAAATCCCTAACATGCACTAACATATAGGTGCAGCACTTCAGACAAATTTCAAGGGCAAAAAGGTACATTGTCAATAGTGTATCAATGAAGCACACCTCACACAAAAGTCACTTTCAAACCAATCAGATTTATGTTGATCAATGTGGTGAATTCATGTGACCAACATGAACATGAACAAAATTTACATGGGGAACTTTTTGCCCTCTAATGAAACTCCTGATCATGTGTATTCCTGTTGAAATGACTAGGTTTCGACCGCATGTGAAAAATCTCGAAGCCTATATGAGCACTCTTGGAACGCCACTCACCCAATCAAATTCGACAACCGGAAGTAGGGTTGTATATATTCTGTTCTGCGGGAAAGTTGGGGTTACTTCATCTTTATATAATACAGCAATACATAACGAGCGTTATTAGTCGATTCTTGACCACTATGTAGACATTTGTTTGGTGTTGGAGCTGCTGGGGCCGGACTTGCGCTGTTGGCAGGCGTGTTTTGGTAGTCCGGGTCTCTCTCTCACCTGTGTTAAACACGTCATCACTCAGGTGAGACACTTATGGGTAGAATTTAATTCTATATAAAGACCATAAATAAATCAGCATAAGACCTGAAAACTGTATCTGTCACAGGTTCTTGAAGGTCTGGAGTATCTTCACTGCCACTGTAAGATCATTCACACAGACATCAAGCCTGAGAACATACTGCTGTGTCTCACGCCGCAGTCCCCGCCTCATCCTCCAGGGGGCGCTCTACAAATGCACACTTCAGCTATTAAAACCACAATACTCCAGGATCCTGGTAAAGAATCATTAAACATAAATGTAAAGTAAATCCATCACTGTAATGAAGGCTGACATCCTCTTCTTCTTTCATGTAGGAGCAGCTGGAAAACCTGGAAACTTGGATAATATAACGGTGAAGATTGCAGACCTCGGCAGCTCATGTTGGGTGGTGCGACACATTCAGTGAATTCATATAATGCTTTTCTAAAGCTATGCAGCTTGGTCTTGTGAAAGGATACTCTTGATGCACTGAATCAACGATTGATTACCTGATTATATTACCTAACCTCTTTGGTTGTTATTATAGTACAAACACTTCTGTCAAGAGATCCAGACCAGACAGTATCGCTCTCTGGAGGTTCTCCTAGGCTCTGAATATGGTCCTCCAGCTGACATCTGGAGCGTGGCCTGCTTGGTGAGTCTAGCTGGAGACAGAAATTTCTAGAAGAAAATTTCTTCTTGAAGAAAATCTGGCTATGTTCAGACTGCAAGACTCTGATTTAATGCTCAGATCCAAATTGTTTTGTTGTTTGTTTGCGTGTTCCCATTATTTTTTTAAATGTTGATTTCACATGATATCGGAATCAGATTAATGCTGCCTTCATGTGCTATCGGAATAATCGTAAATATGAGTTTCCTAATTAAAAATTGGACATGAACGCCCTCTCAAGACTGGGAAGCTCGGGGATCATTTTGATACCCAAGTTCCCGAGATGGGCGGGCCAACATGGTGGAAGGGAGAACTTGCTGTGACTGCTATTCTTTATTAGCTTTTTCCACAACAACTACATCACCTTGTCTTGTCATTAAAGCAGAGTATATTTATACACACCGATCAGGCATAACACTATGAGCACTGACAGGTGAAGTGAATAGCACCTGTTAGTGGGTGGATATATTAGAACATTTTGTCCTCAAAGTTGATGTGTTAGACGCAGGAAAAATGGGCCATTTTGACAAGGGCCAAATTGTGATGGCTAGACGACTGGGTCAGAGCATCTCCAAAACTGCAGCTCTTGTGGGGTGTTCCCGGTCTGCAGTGGTCAGTATCTATCAAAAGTGCTCCAAGGAAGGAACAGTGGTGAACCGGCGACAGGGTCATGGGCGGCCGAGGCTCACTGATGCACGTGGGGAGGGAAGGCTGGCCCGTGTGGTCCGATCCAACAGACGAGCTCCTGTAGCTCAGATTGCTCAAGAAGTTAATGCTGGTTCTGATAGAAAGGTGTCAGAATACACAGTGCATCACAGTTTGTTGCGTATGGAGCTGCATAGCTGCAGACCAGTCAGGGTGCCCATGCTGACCCCTGTCCACCATCGAAAGAGCCAACAGTGGACACGTGAGCATCAGAACTGGACCACGGAGCAATGGAAGAAGGTGGCCTGGTCTGATGAATCACGTTTTCTTTTACATCACATGGATGGCCGGGTGCGTGTGCGTCTCTTACCTGGGGAACACATGGCACCAGGATGCACTATGGGAAGAAGGCAAGCCGGCGGAGGCAGTGTGATGCTTTGGGCAATGTTCTGCTGGGAAACCTTGGGTCCTGCCATCCATGTGGATGTTACTTTGACACGTACCACCAACCTAAGCATTGTTGAGACCATGTACATCCTTTCATGGAAACGGTATTCCCTGGTGGCTGTGGCCTCTTTTAGCAGGATAATGCTCCTGCCACAAAGCAAAAATGGTTCAGGAATGATTTGAGGAGTTTGAGGTGTTGACTTGGCCTCCCAATTCCCCAGATCTCAATCCAATCGAGCATCTGTGGGATGTGCTGAACAAACAAGTCCGATCCATGGAGGCTCCACCTCACAGCTTACAGGACTTAAAGGATCTGCTGCTAACATCTTGGTGCAGATCCCACAGCACACCTTCAGGGGTCTAGAGGAGTCCATGCCTCGACGGGTCAGGGCTGTTTTGGCAGCAAAAGGAGGACCAACACAATATTAGGAAGGTGCTCATAATGTTATGCCTGATCGGTGTATAAGAATAATCATTTGAATCATATTGTATGTTTTATACACAGTGAAAATAGTCTGTATTTGACATGATAAAATTCCATAATTGGCAGCAAGCTGAATCTATATAGTGGGGTGAATGTTTATGTGGTTGTCAATGAATGGGACGCTAAATATAATTTTTACTTTAATAAGATTTTCCCAATAAATAGGCAAGAATAAATCTGGTGTACTCAATGATTCCCGTCCTTTCCGACAACAAAGCACTTGAATGCAACAAGCTCGTAATCACGACTTCAAAAGTGGGAAGTAGGAAAAATTCCGATAACACGTGAAGGTGGCATAACTTCGCTGCGACTGCCATATTCACTCAGTGACCAAACAACTATCGGTATTAAAGGGTTAGTTCACCCAAAAATGACATTTCTGTCATTAATTACTCACCCTCATGTCGTTCCACACCCATAAGACCTTCGTTCATCTTCAGAACACAAATTTTTGATGAAATCCGATGGCTCAGTGAGGCCTCCATTGACAGCAAGATCATTTCCTTTTTCAATGCTCAGAAAGCTGCTAAAGACATATTTAAATCAGTTCATGTGACTACAGTGGTTCAACCTTAATGTTATGAAGCGACGAGAATACTTTTTGTGCGCCAAAAAAAATAAATAAATAATGACTTTATTCAACAATATCTAGTGATGGGCGATTTCAAAACACTGCTTCATGAAGCTTTACGAATCTTTTGTTTCGAATCAGTGGTTCAGAGCGCCAAAATCACGTTATTTCAGTAAACGAGGCTTCGTTAGTTGTTTCGAAATTTTAATGGTTCACGTGACTTTGGCAGTTTGATACACGCTCTGAATCACTGATTCGAAATCGTCCATCACTAGATATTGTTGAATAAAGTCGTTATTTAGTTTTTTTGCACACAAAAAGTATTCTCGTCGCTTCATAATATTAAGGTTGAACCACTGTAGTCACATGATCTGTTTTAAATAAGTTTTTAGTAGCTTTCTGGGCATTTGAAAGTGTAAATGATCTTGCTGTCAATGGAGGCCTCACTGAGACATCGAATTTCATCAAAAATATCTTAATTTGTGTTCTGAAGATGAACGAAGGTCTTACGGGTGTGGAACGACATGAGGGAGAGTAATTAATGACAGAAATGTCATTTTTGGGTGAACTAACCCTTTAAAAATCTTTGGAGTGACTCCCATTAGCCCAAAATTGTAAGAAAAGTTGATCTACAGTGAGGTAAAAGTCGCATGAATTCCGATATGACTGTGGGTGACTGAGGTCGCATAGCAAAACACCTGACCACACATATGGAAGTGGCCCAAATCAGAATCGAAAGGATCAGGTCCTCATTTATAAAAGGTGTTTACGCGGAGATTTGCGTATCACTTTAAACATTGCTAAATTTAATCCAAAAGCTGTCAGCATGTATTGATCATGTTTATTATTATTATTATTGTTGTCTTTTGTATATTTATGCCATATTTAATGAAAAATGTGTTGATTACATTAAAAAGAATTGCTGCAGTTTTGCTGCATTAGAATGATAAAATATAAAAAATACTATATTTTAATATTATAACTCTATAATTAATCACTTATTCTGTATGTATTATGAATCATTAATTTTTATCAATATCATTTTGCACCAGGCATTTGAGCTTGTCACCGGTGATTCCTTATTTGAACCCAAAGCAGGGCAGAATTTCTCCTTAGAGGAAGGTAAGCCATTTAAAATCACCCTCAATATTTTTATTAGAAGAGTGTAGATTTGTGGTGTTGATCGTTTCTATTATTTGTAGACCATCTGGCTCATATTATTGAGCTCCTGGGTAAGATCCCAGTGTCAGTGGCTCTGTCTGGGAAATATTCCTATGAGTATTTCAACCGCAAGGGTGAGTAGAACACTAGATTAGTCTTTCCCAAGTTATCTTAGTGTGACAACTTGTCAAATTCATCAGTTTAATTACCATACTGTTCACGTGTGTTCGTTGTTGCACAGGTGACCTGCGGCGAATTGCTGTCCTCCGTCCATGGGGGCTGTATGAAGTGCTGGTGGAGAAATACCACTTTCTCCTCAGAGAGGCGTCGCTTTTCTCTGATTTCCTTTTGCAAATGTTGAACTTCCTGCCAGAGCGGAGGGCCACAGCAGCTCAGTGTCTCAAACATCCCTGGCTAAAACTCTGAGCCTTTCTGGCTTCTTATACTTGACACTGTATTGTGCACTAGGTCACCATAAGATTTTCTGTCCATGTTCATGCATGATTTCTGTATGCCGAATGAAAAGGTCATGCTTTCATTTTTCCAAATGGGGCTTAAATTATTATTTCACGCAAAAATTACAATTCGGTCATCATTTATTCATTCTTATGTTGTTCCAAACCTGTATGACGTTCTTTCATACATATGTAAATGATGAAAGAATGTCATTTTTGTGTGTATTGTCTCTTTAAATAAGGATGGCTAGGTCTGTAACATATGTGACCCTGGACCACAAAACTAGTCACAGGGGGCAAATTTGATGTATGTTTTATTAGGACAGGACAATATTTGTCTGAGATACAACTATTTGAAAATCTGGAATCTGAGGGTGCAAAAAAATCTAAATATTGAGAAAATCACCTTTAAAGTTGTCCAAATGAAGTCCTTAGCAATGCGTATCCACTCACAAAAATACATTTTTGATATATTTACGGTAAGAAATTTACTAAATATCTTCATGGAACATGATCTTTACTTAATATATACTAATGATTTTGGCATAAAAGATACAATGTATTATAGGCTATTGCTACAAATATACCCATGTGACTGGTTTTGTGCTCCAGGGTCACGTATGTGACCAGCACAGCTTACATAGCAAATGCATTTAAATCTGTGAAATATGTTTAAATGTCTGGTACATACATTCCACTCTTAAATAAGCCCTGTAGTGCTTCTGTATCAGAGACTATAAAGCTATGATGACCATGACTGATCAGTTCAGTTTCTTGAGTAATACTGGTGCTCTGAGATGTTAGTGTGTTCTGAGTAGAGATGCTAAACAAGCCATTTGTTTTGGTAATCAACATGTAAAAAATTAATGTGTTTGTGATGCCATATAGATAAATAAATGTTTTTATTTCTTGGGACATTTCACTATATACATTTGTCAAGGTGAATGTCAGTTATAATAATGTACACTCATCATCTGTTTGACCATCTGCTTATTTTCAGACCAAAATTAAGGTCTTGAGTTTCTTTGTTGTTATTGTTAAAGGGTTAGTTCACCCAAAAATGAAATTTCTATCATTTATTGCACCCTCATGTTGTTCCAAACCTTTAAGACCTTCATTCATCTTCAGAACACAAATTAAGATATTTTTGATGAAATCCAAGAGTTTTCTTTATCCCCCATAGAAAGCAACGTAATTACCACATTCAAGGCCCAGAAAGGTAGTAAAGACATGGTTAAAATAGTCCATGTGACTGCAGTGGTTCAACCTTAATGTTATGAAGCGACGAGAATACTTTTTGTGTGCAAAAACAAAACAAAAATAACAAAAAGTATTCTCGTTGTGAGTAATTAATGACAAATTTAATTTTTTGGGTGAACTAACCCTTTAACTAAAATTTTAAGTATTAAAAAATATTTTTGATGAAAAATGTAAAATGTAAAAATTTGCCTTAGCAACTAACTGAAATAAAGTTAAAATACTAAAATTACTAAAACCAAAACATTAAAAAAAATTATTTCAATATTTCCCCCCAAAAAATAAAAAAACGAAATATTAAAAAAATGACACAAAAAGCACACAAAAGATTTAAACTGAAAATAAATTAAAATAAAATATAAAATAAAAGTTAATTAAAAATTAACTATATATTATTAATTTATCTATNCTAGATAATATTAAAATAACACAATAATACAATACAGTATATGAGCAGACACAGGTTAAAGAAAACTTTAAAAATAAAACAAAAGATCATAAATTACAAAAACATTAACAAAAACTAGTTTATAAAAATGCAACTAGTTTAAAAAAAACTTTGAGAAATGCTTGATCCTGTTTGGTTGATCGCGACATTAGATAGATAGATAGATAGATAGATAGATAGATAGATAGATAGATAGATAGATAGATAGATAGATAGATAGATAGATAGATAGATAGATAGATAGAAGGGGTGTAACAATATATCGCAGTACAAAAATGCCACATGTATTGTGTATAGTTCACCCAAAATGAAAATTATGAGTGAGAAAAAATTCAAGTTTACAGAGTTTTAGTGTCAGTACTACATTGAACTACTATATATAATGTATAATAATGCAATGGGGGGATATTTGTGGGTCCTGATAATGCCAAATGTCTTATGTTACCAGTAAAAAGTGGCCTACATTATTTTAAACATATCTATAGTCAGTGACAGAGTGCAAACATATTCATCTAAAATAATTCTGTTTTTCAGCATTAGAATCATAATTATTTTTATTCTGGTATCACCGTTGTCCTGTGCATTGGGTTACCAGCACCAAGTCCAAGCCTATTCATTTTCACTTCCAATGTAATACCAAATGTAGCATTTTAATCAACAGTACATTTTTTTGTTATCGAATCGTGACATGAGGGTTATCGTTACACCCCTAATAGATATACAGATAGACAGATAGAGAGACAGACAAACAGGTTAGAGGTTCATTCTAACAAAAGTATTCAGGGCTCTTAGCAGGTTAAGTCTGTGGTTTTCTCCTCTGTGCTGAGTTTGACCTCTTCCTCGTCGTCTTTGGCCTCCTCCAAGGCAGCAAGCTCTTTGGCTGGGCCAATCTGAAGCTCTTCTACCTTTCTCTGTTTCTTTTCCTTTTCCAACCATCTGTAGTTGTAATAGTTCATGATGAAGAGGAAGATACCTCCGGCCAGCATCATCACACCACAAGCAAAGTACATGTATTTATAGTCCATGAAGATGTCAACCAGTAAACCTGAGGAAGAAACCTGTAAATAAACATCCTGAACAATATAACACGGAGAGATATGACAGTGAACACTTACCAGAGAGGGGTGGTCCCAGCAGGACAGGCCCACACTCTACAATGGTAGCGAGCCCAACCGCACTGGAGAACCGCTGAGCTCCCACCAAATCCATGAGTACCTCGAAAAGAAGAGCACACACCATCCCAAAAGCCAGGCCAAAAAACACAGCGTACACCACCAGGCCTATGTAACCTGGTAAGAGCGGACACATCAGATGGCACAGGCCATTATATATCACAGCGAAGCTGAAGAAATACTGGATCTTGGGCCTGATCCATCTGGTGTTGGCTACCAGACCCGTTCCTGGGCGTGCGAACATGTCCACTAGAGCAAATATGGAGAGAAGAAATGCTGCGGAGTACTCGTCTATCCCCTGATGCTTGGCATATGGGGCCAGGAAGACCACTGGGGCAAAAAATCCAAAAAACATGAGCACATTTCCCACCAGATAGATCAGGAAGCCTCTGTGCTTGAAGAGGGATACATCAATGAACTGGTTGACCTTTGCGGCACAGCCTGACTGCTTGGACTTGTCTTGTCCAGCTGTCTGAGGGTTGACGTCCAGCTCCCTTGTGTCATTGTCATCAGTGGTTTGGCTCACTGGCGGTTTTATTTTTATCTTGATGGGTCGCATAAGTGATCCAGCTACGCAGCAGTTGAGCAGCACTCCTCCGAGGATGAAGAAGCTTCCTCGCCATCCAAAATGATCAAAGAGAAATTGGTTGAGGGGTGCCAGGGTGGAAAGGAAGACTGGGCTCCCCGCCATTGCCAAGCCATTTGCTATTGGCCTTTTCACAAGGAAGTATTTGCCGATTATCGTAAGAGCTGGTTGAAGGTTAAAAGCTAAGCCAAAGCCTGTAAAACAAAAGCATTTTTTATGTGCATTGCCAATGAGTTAACATTTAACAAAGTATATAACCTGAAGACATATTACTCCAATAAAAGTAATCTACTTGAGTAGAAGTACTTACTTCTGTTAAGTATTTACTGAAGTATCAAAAGTAAATGTACTGTAAGGATTTGACATATTCCATAATGCTCTGAATGTATAGTTTTATTCAGCAAGGCGGCATTAAATTGATCGAAAGAGACAGTAAAGACATTTATAATGTTATAAAAGATTTCTGTTTCAAATAAATGCTTAACTTTTATACTTTATATTCAAAGAAACATAAAAAATATCACGGATTCCACAAAAATATTAAGCAGCACAATTGTTTTCAACATTGATGATAATAAGAAATGATTCTTGAGAATCAAATTATCATATTAGAATGATTTCTGAAGGATCATGTGACACTGAAGACTGGAGTAATGATGCTGAAAATATTTCACAATATTGCTTAATTCTTTACTGCCTTAGTGAGCATAAGAAACATCTTATAAGATCATCACGACCCCAAACCTTTGAATGGTAGATATGATACTAAATAGTTAAGTGTCTAATCTTACATTATTATGGATTAATATTAGGAGTCAGCACACTGGAGCTTTGAGAATCATATTACTCCTGGTTTTTGGCTCATTTTGAGTCAGACAAGACAGATACAGTATCTCACAGAAGTGAGTACACCCCTCACATTTTTTTAAATATTTTATTATATCTTTTCATGTGACAACACTGAAGAAATGACACTTTGCTACAATGTAAAGTAGTGAGTGTACAGCTTGTATAACAGTGTAAATTTGCTGTCCCCTCAAAATAACTCAACACACAGCCATTAATGTCTAAACCGCTGGCCACAAAAGTGAGTACACCCCTAAGTGAAATTGTCCAAATTGGGCCCAAAATGTGTCAATATTTTGTGTGGCCACTATTATTTTCCAGCACTGCCTTAACCCTCTTGGGCATGGAGTTCACTAGAGCTTCACAGGTTGCCACTGGAGTCCTTTTCCACTCCTCCATGACGACATCACGGAGCTGGTGAATGTTAGAGACCTTGCGCTCCTCCACCTTCCGTTTGAGGATGCCCCACAGATGCTCAATAGGGTTTAGGTCTGGAGACATGCTTGGCCAGTCCATCACCTTTACTCCCGGCTTCTTTAGCAAGGCAGTGGTCATCTTGGAGGTGTGTTTGGGGTCGTTATCATGTTGGAATCCAATATGTTGGATCATGCTCTGCTTCAGTATTTCACGGTACATGTTGGCATTCATGGTTCCCTCAATGAACTGTAGCTCCCCAGTGCCGGCAGCACTCATGCAGCCCCAGACCATGACACTCCCACCACCATGCTTGACTGTAGGCAAGACACACTTGTCTTTGTACTCCTCACCTGGTTGCCGCCACACACGCTTGACACCATCTGAACCAAATAAGTTTATCTTGGTCTCATCAGACCACAGGACATGGTTCCAGTAATCCATGACCTTAGTCTGCTTGTCTTCAGCAAACTGTTTGCAGGCTTTCTTGTGCATCATCTTTAGAAGAGGCTTCCTTCTGGGCCATGCAGACCAATTTGATGCAGTGTGCGGCGTATGGTCTGAGCACTGACAGGTTGACCCCCCACCCCTTCAACCTCTGCAGCAATGCTGGAAGCACTCATACGTCTATTTCCCAAACACAACCTCTGGATATGACGCTGAGCCCGTGCACTCAACTTCTTTGGTCGACCATGGCGAGGCCTGTTCTGAGTGGAACCTGTCCTGTTAAACCGCTGTATGGTCTTGGCCTCTGTGCTGCAGCTCAGTTTCAGAGTCTTGGCAATCTTCTTATAGCCTACGCCATCTTTATGTAGAGCAACAATTCTTTTTTTCAGATCTTCAGAGGGTTCTTTGCCATGAGGTGCCATGTTGAACTTCCAGTGACCAGTATGAGAGAGTGAGAGCGGTAACATCAAATTTAACACACCTGCTCCCCATTCACACCTGAGACCTTGTAACACTAATGAGTCACATGACACCGGGGAAAGAAAATGGCTAATTGGGCCCAATTTGGTCATTTTTACTTAGGGGTGTACTCACTTTTGTGGCCAGCGGTTTAGACATTAATGGCTGTGTGTTGAGTTATTTTGAGGGGACAGCAAATTTACACTGTTATACAAGCTGTACACTCACTACATTACATTGTAGCAAAGTGTCATTTCTTTCAGTATTGTCACATGAAAAGACATAATAAAATATTTACAAAAATGTGAGGGGTGTACTCACTTCTGTGAGATACTGTACATTGATTCGTTCAAGGGTTAGTTCACCCTAAAATGAAATTTCTGTCATTTATTACTCACCCTCATGTCGTTCCACACCCGTAAGACCTTCGTTCATCTTCGGAACACAAATTAAGATATTTTTTATGAAATCCGAGAGCTTTCTGACCCCTCATAGACAGCAATTTAATTACCACTTTCAAGGCCCAGAAAGGTATTAGGACATCGTTAAAATAGTCAACGCGACTACAGTGGTTCAACCACAATTTTATGAAGCGACGAGATATTTCTGTGCAAAAAAAATCTTTTATTCAACAATTAATTTCTCAGATGCTGTTAATGTGAGCACCACGACATATGCGTGATGCTGACGAAGGAGCCGGTCAATACTGAGTCAGCATTCTGACGTAGAACCCGGAAGCGCTGCACTGTGTTTACAACGTGAACAGCATTGGAAACTGACATGGAAGAGAAGAAATTGTTGAATAAAGTATTTTTTTATGCACAAAAAGTATTCTCATCACTTCGTAAAATTAAGGTTGAACCACTGTAGACACATGAACTATTTTAACAATGTCTTTACTACCTTTCCGGGCCTTGAAAATGGTAATTAAATTGCTGTCTATGGGACATCAGAAAGCTCTCGGATTTCATCAAAATATCTTAATTTGTGTTCCGAAGATGAACGAAGGTCTTACAGGTTTGGAACGACATGAGGTTGAGTAATTAATGACAGAATATGCATTTTTTTTAAACTAACCCTTTAAGACTCAATTTGAATGGATCATTGAATCAGTAAGTTTTTAACTGCTGCAATCGGAATAGTCAAATTCACTAATGAATCAAAGAATGTGATCTGTAAAACAGTTGAATACGTTTCATTGAAAAATATCAATTCATTAGAATGATTCGCTCACAAATCGTACATTGCTATTGGGTCTCGGATCAGGTTTCAGTATCTCCACTTCAAAATAACAATATGACATGATTTTTCTGAATTGTAGTGAAGTAAAAAAGTCAGAGCTTCCATATAGAGATTGAATTTAACCCACAATATTAATTTAAACATAGAGACCGAACAGAAAGCTTTGACCTTGATTTTGTAATCTTTGATCACACACATTCACATGCAGGGGAGGAACCCTACAGCACTGACACTGACCAATCAGAATGAAGCATGTTTTTTACTAGCAGAAGAACAATGTCACAAGAAGGGGAGTGAATTATAATCCATCTGAATTACAATCTATATACTATGTCTGTATGCATTGTGATCCACTAATTTCTAAGGATTTGGCTATTGCTTTGATAATCTTTAAAATACGTACCTCCAATAACTCCCACACATAAATACAAATGCAAAATGGTAGTGCCAAAAGAAGCCGTTACCATAGCAAGCCCAACCATTAGCCCACCAACAATCACCACTGGGCGGCTACCATAGCGATTGACCAAAATGCTGCTCACAGGTCCTGCAAAGTGAGAAAAAAAGATGATGCCATACTCATATTAGGTGTCATGAACCCAAAAGTAGTACTAAAACCTTGACCTCTAAATATAACCTACGCAAAATAAGGCTAAAAAAACATGGCTTATTGTGCAACCATGGGTACAAAGTAATCTTTGATTTGGGTGCCTCCTGTTATTTGGTTTCTTCTAGCACACATTGAACTGCTCTGCCCATTTGTGGGAGTACCTTAAATGCCAAGCAATGTCATTGCTTTCCAAAAATGATACACATACATATCATGTGCTATCAAATCAATATGCAAAGTTGAGTAATATGCTTTCTAACCTCCTGCATACATGGTAGCCAGCATGATAGAGGAGACCCAGGCTATCTCACTGTAGGAGATGGAGAAATACTCCTGGATTTCTTTGAAGTAGATGGTGAGAGACTTGGGAAAGGCGTAAGAGAAGCCGATGGAGATGAATGATCCGAACACCACGGCCCACCCCCAGCCTCCATCGGGAGGGGTGTAGCCCAGGTTTGTGCTAGCTGATGGGGGCATGTTTTGCTTTTAATTCCTCTCTACAAGAAAAAAAACATATGGTTTCATTAATATTCTTCATTAAAAGAATAGAACATTTCTCGTCATTCACTACAGAAATCATTCAGAGACTTTCCTGTTGACTGATAAGTTTTTGCACACATTATAATTCCCACTGCACTTGATTTAGCTACATTTCCACTAAAAAAAAACTTTCTCGGAAAAGGATATAAATGTCTGCATAGTATAAGACACAAAATTAGTGACCTTACCTCTCTCCATGAGTACAATGAGCTTCCAGATGACGATGTTCGACATGTCCTGCTTTCTTTTTTTCTTATCAGGTCTCTTTCTTGTGGTTCTCCATATCACGTGAAATGCCTTGCCCCTTTTTTAAAGAGAGAGAGAGACTGAAAGTGTGATTATATTTCTGAAATCTGGCCAAACAGCAGCTCATAATTCCTGTTTGCATTATAGTTTACACACAGATATGTACAAACAGTTAAAAGTAAAACTAAATAAAAAAAATGTAAAAAATAAACAATTATGAATTATCAGATTAGTAGGACTTGCATAACTGTATTGTTTTAGCATTTTTTCAATACTATTATATTAGGCTATTTATTAATACAATTAAATTTTCAGTTTTCATTTTAATTTACATTTTAGTAATTTTTTGAAAAATATTTCTATTAGTATTACAGTTTACACACTAAAAGTGGTACTTGAGGCCCACTAATTGAAACCATTCACTCTTATATCTAATCTTCAGACAGACTGTGCGTCTGAAATCATGTACTGTCTGTGTAGGTGCTGCATTTGAATTTACTTTGTGACCATTAAAATGTATGTTGATTATAGTATGAATATGGGTAGTATTAATGAAATTCAGACGTAAATGTATTACGGTCACATGGCCTAAAATGAATGGTTGCTTCACTGCCATTCATAAATCCTCTCCTGTGGCCTCATGGGATAGTAAAGCGTCCATTGAATGTGCACTTCAGAATCTCGGCAGAAATAGTAAGTCATACGAGGACTTTTGCACCTACTGTTTTTCGAATTCTATATTGTCATTAGTCAGTTTAGTTTCATTATCATGGACTTTTAGTTTGTTTTCATTCACATAATTTGCTCCTTTGTTTAATTTTCCCGCTCCTCATTTCATTTGTCTTCATATGTGTCAGCTGTGTTTGATTAATCATCCTCGTTTGTGCTTTCCTGTACCCTCACATTCATTCTCTGTCCCGTCATGTTTATGTAAAGAGTGTGTGTTGCTACCTGTTCACCTATCATTTAGTTTATATTCATTAAACCTTCGTGTTGGAACTATAATCTTAATTTGTCTCCCTGCAACCCACTGTGACATATGACCACAAGGGTGGCACAAGAAAGCAGCGATTTTCTCACTTTCACTAATGGGTTTTTACGTTTCGCCGTCCACTGCCGCTCAAAAACGAGACCCTTAAGACCTTGTTCTGGATCGGGGCTAATTATCACAACCCCTTAACCCTCCCAGACACCACCGGACTGAGCTGGAGGGAGGCTGTGCTGATGTGTCTGGAGAGCATGCGGCCCCGATCCAGAACCCAGCCAGACCCTGAGCCTAGATTACCACCTCCGACCGTGGAAAATCGCAAAAGCCCCCTACAGAAGTTGAGGGACCATCCACCATGACAAATGAGCCAGAGCCTGAGGACCTAAGGACAGAGTTCACCATCGTGCCGTAAGTAGAGCCCCCGAGTGAGTCTGACCAGGGGTGTGAGCCCGTGACATCAGCAGACAAGGGATCGGGAACCGAGGACTGGCTGCTGGACGTCAGTGAGGAAGGATCGCCTCCCACCCTAACCCACCCAGTATTTACCCAGCTGTTTAAAGTGTTAGTTCACCCAAAAATGAAAATTCTGTCATTTATTACTCACCCTCATGCTGTTTTATACCCGTAAGACCTTTGTTCATCTTCAGAACACAAATTAAGATATTTTTGTTGAAATCCGATGGCTCCGTGAGGCCTGCATAGGGAGCAATGACATTTCCTCTCTCAAGATCCATAAAAGTACTAAAAACATTTTTAAATCAGTTCATGTGAGTACAGTGGTTCAATATTAATATTATAAAGCGACGAGAATATTTTTGGTGTAAAACAAAAAAAACAAAATAACGACTTATATAGTGATGGCCGATTTCAAAACACTGCTTCAGGAAGCTTCGGAGCGTTATGAATCAGCGTGTCGAATCAGCGGTTCGGAGCGCCAAAGTCACGTGATTTCAGCAGTTTGGCGGTTTGACACGCGATCCGAATCATGATTCGACACACTGATTCATAACGCTCCGAAGCTTCCTGAAGCACTATATAAGTCGTTTTGTTTTTTTTGGCGCACCAAAAATATTCTCGTCGCTTTATAATATTAATATTGAACCACTGTACTCACATAAAGTATGTTTTTAGTACATTAATGCATCTTGAGAGATGAAATGTCATTGCTGGCTATGCAGGCCTCACTGAGCCATCGGATTTTAACTAAAATATCTTAATTTGTGTTCTGAAGATTAACGAAGGTCTTACGGGTGTGGAACAGCATGAGGGTGAGTAATAAATGACAGAATTTTCATTTTTGGGTGAACTAACCCTTTAAAGACCACAAAATGAGCAAAATGGACTGTGATGTGTGTGGAAATTACCCTACTCACCATCGTTGTCCAGTCTGTCACCTCCATCATGCACCTCCAGCTCAGCCAGTCCTCCAGCCCCGCCGCTGCTTGAAGTTTGCAGCCCTACTAGATGCCCTGCCAGGACGTTGAGCCGCAGATCAAGCAACCATCAGCAGTGTCTTTAACCGAGGATCCTGCGGCTCTGCCTCCGGCCTCGAACGCTATCGTTCCATCTCGGCACATCAACCTGTCGGCTCTGCACTGGCTCTTCCCACCTTCGGCAACCCTTGTCCAAGTGACTCCACCGGGATCCCTCGTCCCACAGGCTCCCCCTTGGTCTATCGTCGCTCTGCCTATGCCATGGACATCCGGGCCGTCCGCTGTGCTCTGTCCCTTCTCCCCTACGGCTGCAGCAGTCTCCTTCCTCCCTTCTGTCGCCTTTGTCCTCGGTCTCACTCTGTCCTCAGATTCTCTGGCTCCACCTGCGATGCTCGTCGTCGAGACTTCACCTGGGTCTCCTTCACAAAAAATGTCTCTCGGCTCCGGCGGTCCACCAGGGGATCGTCGTCTAATCACCATCTCCTCACCATCACCTCCTCCTCCAAAGCCTCCGCCGGTCCTCCCTCTGTTGCTCTGTCTTCGTCCTGTTACGGCGTGAGGTCACGTCTTGCTGGAGGGGGCGTTCTGTCACTAGTCTGTTCTGTTTAGTTTCATTATCATGGATAATGAAACTAAACTAAAACTATCATTTAGTTTCATTATCATTTACTCCTTTGTTCAGTTTTCCCGCTCCTCATTTGTGTTCATATGTGTCAGCTGTATTTAATTAATCATCCTCGTTTGTGCTTTCCTGTACCCTCACATTCATTCTCTGTCCTGTCATGTTTAAGTAAAGAGTGTGTGTTGCTACCTGTTCACCTATCATTTGGATTATATTCATTAAACCTTCGTGTTGGAACTACAATCTTCATCTGACTCCCTGCAACCCACCGTGACATATGTATTCGGACATACTACACTTTTGGCATACTGTGTTTCACATACTATAGGGAAATATTTGATTTTGGACGCAGCAATGGTGTTTCAAAAAGCATTACAAAATCTTTACCATCGTTTCTTTCTTGTAATTTCAAATCAATGATTGTAGCACAAGACTCTTTTTCAGTGTACCCCACACTTTCCGCACATAACTCGATTTTGACCGGTTTAGTCGTCATTTTGGAGCATCCCTGCTTATCAGTGTAGTGAGGCCAATAGGCAATGGCATCTGACCTTTGGTTGTAGTATGGATCACATTTTCCAAACTGGCTTGACTTCCACAACAATAACTTTCTTCATCTCTGCCATCACCCTCACTGTTTCTATCCTCCTTGATCCTCAACTTCTACTGATGCACTGCCTATCAACAACACTTTCTGGAAAAGTTACAGCTTTTCCTCTATGTCTTCTATTAAAACTTACTAACATCATTCTAAAACACACGCAAAGAGGCTGTTATATATACCGCTTGCCAGTAATGAACAATAGTGCCAGCTACACAGAAAATAAGTATCCCCTAAAAAGGACTTTGTTATGCATGACGCACAGATTTTTTGGTCTTTGAGGTATTGTGCATTAATGACCAAAATCTTAAGAAAGCACATTTGGATGAACATGGAATTTATATATATTTTCTAGTCTAAAATAAACTCACTATGGTGCAACATGTGACCTCTAATAATGTCTCCTTCACTTCCTTGTTGCCAAAAACAACCAAATACATTTAAATTTTATTGGCTGAAGGGGATATCATATGATATTATTATTATTTTTTAACATTATTATTGTATTTTAAAAGTATTTTTCTTGTCCCATAGAGGGTTAAAGAGTGGCCACACCCCCACCTGGATCTGGGAGCGTTTAAAACATGGTAGTTCACAGGCAACAGTTCAGAAAGTAAACAGACATCCACCGGGTCTCAGTTAAAATCAGAAAATACAAATTTTGCAATGCAATAAAATCGCGAAGTATAAACGTTTTATGTCCCACTGACCTTACATTCAGAAGTGCAGGATGAGTTCGAAGAACTGAGTTTCAGTTCTGTCCGTTCACTCCTTCTCTGTGATTTTAAGAACAGGCTGATCCGGATACACCGGCGAGAAACACCTCTGTAGAAGTGAATAGTAGTTTCTCTGGTCTTCGTGTGCATTCCTCTCATTCTTCGTCCTTTGTGGCACTTCTTTTTAAAAGGTGCAGAGTGACAACATAACTCCAGCAGTAGATGGACATCATCAGGTGTTTGGAAAGGGTGAAACTATGGCCACGAGAACAAAGTTAAATGAATGATCAAAAGTGTTCATACCTCAACACAGATTGACCATCACAAACACATTATCTGCTTTACTGTGATTTTGTAAAACACTAAACACAGTTCAATACATCAGGCAATGGGATCATTTGGGAAAATGCTCCTTTACCTTATACCTAGCCAGCCAATGATCATGTGTGAAACACTTAGGTTAACTAATTTGTTCACTTAGAAATCAAAACTCAATGTTTTGAGGAACAAAGAAATTGCATTTCTCTTTTATTTGTATTTTTTTCTGTTTATAGCCTATGCATTCAAGTCAAGTCACTTTTATTTCTATGGCGCTTTATACTGCTTCAAATCAGCTTCACAATAGTAACAAATTCAGATTTAGCTGTAAGCAGCTCTAACAGTGTCATTATACAGCTGAAGTCAGTTCAGTTTGGATTCAGTTGAGTTGTACATACATACATACCGCATTTACAGTGTATTTGTGCACACATGTGTGAGAACTATGACAAACTCCTGTACACTCTACTGTGCACTGAATTGGAAAAAGACACAAGATCGTAGTGTTTTATATTTGTCACATCCGTGTAGTTTGATGTGTATATGACAAATCATTTGATGGTTTGTGTCTACAGCTACTATTCAAAAACTCATTTTTTTGTAACTCAAGTGTTTTGCATGTTGTGTGCATGTTTTGTGTTTTTGTGTGGAGAGTTTAGAGAAAAGGAGCCAGTTTGAGAAATTGTGTGGACGCCATTTTAGAAAACTGCAATAGCATTTTTATATAGTAAAAATGTTATTTAGTTGCCAAAGCAACATCTCTAATTTTCATTTGTTTTGTTTTTTTGTTTGTTTTTTTACATTTTTCATTTCATATCATATTAGTATTTTATTTTAATTTAGCTTTATTTTTAATATTTTTAATTAATATTTTTACATTTATATTAACAATTACAACACTGTTGAAGACAGACTTTCACTTTAAAGGGTTAGTTCACCCAAAAATGAAAATAATGTCATTAATTACTCACTCTCATGTCGTTTCACACCCGTAAGACCTTCGTTCATCTTCAGAACACAAATTAAGATATTTTTGATGAAATCCGATGGCTCAGTGAGGCCTCCATAGGGAGCAATGACATTTCATCTCTCAAGATATTTAAATCAGTTCATGTGAGTACAGTGGTTCAATATTAATATTATAAAGCAACGAGAATATTTTTGGTGCACCAAAAAAAACTAAATAACGACTTTTATAGTGACAAATGTCATTGCTGTCTATGCAGGCCTCACTGAGCCATCGGATTTCATCAAAAATATCTTAATTTGTGTTCCGAAGATGAACGAAGGTCTTAAAAATCCAGTTTTTGAAGGCAGATTAGTGTTATCTGGTGTGAGTTAAAAAAGAAAATCAGCTGTAATGCCATGGTGTAACCACTAGATTCCTGTATAGCTCTATATGAAAAGGCTTATAAATTCTCTAGTTGAAAAATACTTATTTTTATAACGTTGTGGATTTGGATATATATTTAGACATTCTCAAAGACTTTTTTTTGTCAAGTTTAAGATTTTTTTTTTTTAATGTTGGTTTGAAGTGTCAGTTTTTGCATTAATTTTACTACAGTCAAACATAAACACAGACATTTTGTTACTCGTAACATCAAAATTCTACATAAATGTAACAAAAATGAACAGGAATGCTTTATCAGCCCGATTTCAACCTCTTATTTGAGTCTTCTGGCTCAATTTTGGCATATTGTCTGTTTTGTACTGTCGATGTGTAAGCCCTTCCTCGGTGTCTGTGTTTTTACTGCATTGCGGCTGAATTATTGATTTTATTTTGGCATTGGCAAAAACTTGCTTTGTGTTACAGTCACACCAGAAATTGTGTCTGTTTTGCACTCTTGATATTTTAGAGTGTCACCCCTTCATTGCTATGCACTTTTTTTTTTCTGCAGCGTGGATGATTTATAGATTCTTACGGAAGAGGATTAGGGCCAAGCAATAATAAAAAAAATAAAACCATCTCGAGATTAAAGTTGTTAAATTTTGAGAAAAAACTCGTTAAATTTCGAGAAAAAAGTTGAGATAAAATGTTGAGAATAAAGTCATTAAATTACGAGAATAAAGTCATTAAATTACGAGAATAAAGTCATT
>RJVU01053075.1:2661491-2690613 GCA_003731715.1 Anabarilius grahami
GTGTGAGAACTATGACAAACTCCTGTACACTCTACTGTGCACTGAACTGGAAAAAGACACAAGATCGTAGTGTTTTATATTTGTCACATCCGTGTAGTTTGATGTGTATATGACAAATCATTTGATGGTTTGTGTCTACAGCTACTATTCAAAAACTCATTTTTTTGTAACTCAAGTGTTTTGCATGTTGTGTGCATGTTTTGTGTTTTTGTGTGGAGAGTTTAGAGAAAAGGAGCCAGTTTGAGAAATTGTGTGGACGCCATTTTAGAAAACCAATAGCATTTTTATATAGTAAAAATGTTATTTAGTTGCCAAAGCAACATCTCTAATTTTCATTTGTTTTGTTTTTTTGTTTGTTTTTTTACATTTTTCATTTCATATCATATTAGTATTTTATTTTAATTTAGCTTTATTTTTAATATTTTTAATTAATATTTTTACATTTATATTAACAATTACAACACTGTTGAAGACAGACTTTCACTTTAAAGGGTTAGTTCACCCAAAAATGAAAATAATGTCATTAATTACTCACTCTCATGTCGTTTCACACCCGTAAGACCTTCGTTCATCTTCAGAACACAAATTAAGATATTTTTGATGAAATCCGATGGCTCAGTGAGGCCTCCATAGGGAGCAATGACATTTCATCTCTCAAGATATTTAAATCAGTTCATGTGAGCACAGTGGTTCAATATTAATATTATAAAGCAACGAGAATATTTTTGGTGCACCAAAAAAACCAAAATAACGACTTTTATAGTGACAAAATGTCATTGCTGTCTATGCAGGACTCACGGAGCCATCGGATTTCATCAAAAATATCTTAATTTGTGTTCCGAAGATGAACGAAGGTCTTACGGGTGTGGAACGGCATGAGGGTGAGTAATTAATGACATTATTTTCATTTTTGGGTGAACTAACCCTTTAAGAGGTTTCACCTTGCACAGGGGTGTCACTACTAGGCCCTTTTTAGGGGGACATTCTACTCAGCCCCCTAACAGATTTGCTCTATAATCTGTACACAAATTCGTGATCGCCTCAGTCCCCTTTAACTCTCTGGTATTATTCATTTGGGGGTCACACTTGTGGTCAAAAGTGACTAAGCACCTGAAATGTACCTTTTTTTTTCAGTAAAATCAATGTAATATATTTTTGTTCAATAAATTTTGTATCTTGAGAGAATTTCATGGTACTATTTATGCAATAATTATGATCCATTTTTTTCCCATTGAAAATAATACATTTAAAAAAAATTATAATTTTTATTACTTTTCAATTAAAGCAGTATTTCTTGTTAAAATAGACAATGCCTTAAAAATCCAGTTTTTGAAGGCAGATTAGTGTTATCTGGTGTTAGTAAAAAAAGAAAATCAGCTGTAATGCCATGGTGTAACCACTAGATTCCTGTATAGCTCTATATGAAAAGGCTTATAAATTCTCTAGTTGAAAAATACTTATTTTTATAACGTTGTGGATTTGGATATATATTTAGACATTCTCAAAGACTTTTTTTTGTCAAGTTTAAGATTTTTTTTTTTTAATGTTGGTTTGAAGTGTCAGTTTTTGCATTAATTTTACTACAGTCAAACATAAACACAGACATTTTGTTACTCGTAACATCAAAATTCTACATAAATGTAACAAAAATGAACAGGAATGCTTTATCAGCCCGATTTCAACCTCTTATTTGAGTCTTCTGGCTCAATTTTGGCATATTGTCTGTTTTGTACTGTCGATGTGTAAGCCCTTCCTCGGTGTCTGTGTTTTTACTGCATTGCGGCTGAATTATTAATTTTAACTTGCTTTGTGTTACAGTCACACCAGAAATTGTATCTGTTTTGCACTCTTGATATTTTAGAGTGTCACCCCTTCATTGCTATGCACTTTTTTTTTTCTGCAGCATGGATGATTTATAGATTCTTACGGAAGAGGATTAGGGCCAAGCAATAATAAAAAAAAATAAAACCATCTCGAGATTAAAGTTGTTAAATTTCGAGAAAAAACTCGTTACATTTCGAGAAAAAAGTCAGGATAAAATGTTGAGAATAAAGTCGTTAAATTACGAGAATAAAGTCATTAAATTACGAGAATAAAGTCATTAAATTACGAGAATAAAGTCATTAAATTACGAGAATAAAGTCATTCAATTACGAGAATAAAGTCATTCAATTACAAGAATAAAGTCATTAAATTACGAGAATAAAGTCATTCAATTACAAGAATAAAGTCATTAAATTACGAGAATAAAGTCATTAAATTACGAGAATAAAGTCATTAAATTACGAGAATAAAGTCATTCAATTACAAGAATAAACTCATTAAATAACGAGAAAAAAGTCGTTAAATTACGAGAATAAATTCGTTAATTTAATGAGTTTATTCTTAACATTTTATCTTGACTTTTTTCTCGAAATTTAATGACTTTATTCTCGTAATTTAATGACTTTATTCTCGTAATTTAATGACTTTATTCTCGTAATTTAATGACTTTATTCTCCTAATTTAATGACTTTATTCTCGTAATTTAATGACTTTATTCTCGTAATTTAACGAGTTTGTTCTCGTAATTTAATTACATTATTCTCGTAATTTAATGACTTTATTCTCCTAATTTAATGACTTTATTCTCGTAATTTAATGACTTTATTCTCGTAATTTAACGAGTTTATTCTCAACATTTTATCTCGACTTTTTTCTCGAAATTTAACGATTTTTTTCTCGTAATTTAACGAGTTTTTTCTCGTAATTTAACGAGTTTATTCTCAACATTTTATTTCTACTTTTTTCTCGAAATTTAACGAGTTTATTCCCAACATTTTATCTCGACTTTTTTCTCGTAATTTAACGATTTTTTTCTCGTAATTTAACGATTTTTTTATCGTAATTTAACTAGTTTATTCTCAACATTTTATTTCGACTTTTTCTCGAAATTTAACGAGTGTTTTCTCGAAATTTAACAACTTTAATCTCGAGATGGTTTTATTTTTTTATTATTGCTTGGCCCTAATCCTCTTCCGTAGATTCTAGCCTACACACACCCAAAAAATCTCTGTATTTTTGCGTATTTCCCATTCAATTCCAATGGCGATCATTTCTGAGCGCAAACAACACAAGTGAGACTATTCTTTACGAACATAGCTTTTTCGAAGCAAGCTAAGATTTGTTTGTGGTCACTGACCGCCGTAAAAGTCTTCGAGTTTCGTACTAGTGATGTTCGGTTCTGGAACGAATCGTTCTTTTGAGCCGGTTCAGTAATCGAACTGAATCGAACTTTAGTTCCGTGTTGATGACGCAAGACGCACGTCCGACTCAGAAAGAACCGATTATCGAGGACTCAGAAAGAACCGAATGAGCCGGTTCAACCAGATGTAGAGGTTTGCCGAGGATTATGACATTGAGTTGTTAGAAAAGAAATGCATAGTGACATCATAGCATGATGAACCTATGAATCGGTTCATTGAGTCGAACTGTCCGAAAAGAACCGGTTCGCGGAAATGAATCGGACCTATTTCGTACCATTCCGAAGAAGTAGCGATTTTTAAAATTTCAAAACTTTTTTTTTCGGTCTAAAATGACCAAACAACACCAGATCAAAACTTAAATCAAAACGGCGGCAAGCTTCGGCTCCTCCCCGTCTTTTATTCAGCCAGAGCCGATGAAAACACACACATAACGGCTCTGGTCAGAGTGACTCGCAGCGCCGCGTCAGGAGCAGGGGTCAAGGTGTGTGCATTTATCGATAGATTGATTGTTATCTGACTGATATCTGCAGTTCTTTGTCATAAATGCAGTTTACATGATGCAGGAGCAACAGAAGACGGTTTCCATCCACTGTAAAGGTTCATCACACTACAGCTGTTTTCCTCCAGCGAAACCGGAACGTAAAGACATACTTAAATCATTTGATTTTTATTTATTTGATTTTTTTTGGAAAAGAAAACCGTAGGCTGTTGTTGTTGTGGATGTGGCATTAGAGTAACATCATGCACAGAAATTATTAAAGACACAATCACACTGTAGAAATGGTTTGTTGGTTTAAAGGGTTAGTTCACCCTAAAATGAAGTTTCTGTCATTAATTACTCACCCTCATGTCGTTCCACACCTTTAAGACCTTCATTCATCTTCAGAACACAAATTATGATATTTTTGATGAAATCCGAGAGGTATCTGTCATTGCATCATTGCACCTTTCAAGGTCCAGAAAGGTAGTAAAGACATTAAAATAGTCCACGTGACTACAGTGGTTCAACCTTAAAGTCGCCATGAAATCAAAATTGACAATTTTTATTTTTTTATGGAATATTGTAATAATTTATCCATGCACTTCATTATTTTTCTTCATTATAATTCATGTGCCCTCATAATCTTTAATCAAATACATTAAAGTGTTAGTTCACCCAAAAATTAAAATTCTGTCATTAATTACTCACCCTCATGCCGTTCCACACCCGTAAGACCTTCGTTCATCTTCAGAACACAAATTAAGATATTTTTGTTGAAATCCGATGGCTCAGTGAGGCCTGCATAGACAGCAACGACACTTCCTCTCTCAAGATCCATTAATGTACTAAAAACATATTTAAATCAGTTCATGTGAGTACAGTGGTTCAATATTAATATTATAAAGCGACGAGAATATTTTTGGTGCGCCAAAAAAACAAAATAACGACTTATATAGTGATGGCAGATTTCTAAACACTGCTTCATGAAGCTTCGGAGCGTTATGAATCAGCGTGTCGAATCAGCGGTTCGGAGGGCCAAAGTCACGTGATTTCAGCAGTTTGACACGCGATCCGAATCATGATTCGACACAAAAGATTAATTCTCCTATGCTGTTGACGTAGGGCTGGACGATTATGACCTAAAATCAAAACCTCAATTAATTGATCATTTTACCTCGATTACGATTAATGAACGATTATTTTGTTTCTGGGGTTTTTTGTGAGTTTTATGCCCTCAGAGATTACATACAATGCTGGGGTTATTAAAGGTGGGATTTTTTTCCTATTGAAAGAGTGCTCTGACATAACGGCTCACTTTCAGCAGTTATTTTATCTATGGTTCGTAACATTTCCTTACAGATTTCTGCTCGTTTCTGCTCGCTTGAATGTCCAAACTGGCAAACCTTAAAACACGTACAACTGACAAAGTTTACTGAAGACGCAAGGCTCTCCGCTCGCACGCCGTCTCTGTGTGTTTACTCGGCGTTCACCTCCATGTTGCTTCCATGCCACTGACTGGAAGGGGCGGAGTCACGTGGCTACACACGCGGTAGTATGTTTTTAAAGGGGAGGTGTTAACAGGATTAAAAAAACAAAATAACCGACATTGGAAAATTACGTTGGTTAGAGGTTCTGAATTTCGGTTTCGATTACTTTTCGATTAATCGTCCGGCCCTATGTTGACGTAGTAAATTAAGTGTTCTACGTCAGAATGCCGGCTCATTATTGGCCGGCTCCTGTATCAGCTTCATACGCATACGTCGTGCTGCCAATACTGAGTTGCCGTTCTGACATAGAACCTGGAAGCTGTCTACAGCGTAAACAGCGTAGGAGAATGACAGGGAAGAGAAGAAATTGTTGAATAAAGTCCTTATTTTTGTTTTGTTTTTTGCGCACGAAAAGTATTCTCGTCTCTAAATAACATTAAGGTTGAACATCTGTAGCCACATGGACTGTTTTAACAATGTTTTTACTACCTTTTTGGACCTTGAAAGTGGTAATAACGTTGCAGTCAATTGGAGGCCAAAAAGCTATCAGATTTCATCAAAAATATCTTAATTTGTGTTCTGAAGAGGAGGTCTTATGGGTTTGGAACGACATGAGGGTGAGTAATTAATGACAGAAATGTCATTTTTTGGGTGAACTAATCCTTTAAAGTAAGTAGCTTACTGATTGCCTTTAGATCTTAAGTTTATTTAAACTAAAAATTTGAGTTGATACAAAGAAAGAGATGTATAAACTCAAAATACTGTTATCTGAACAACATTTGTGAAGCTGATTTGACAAAAGATTTGTGAAAAGTTTAGATAACAAATCATGAAAATAATTTTTACACTGCAGTGGCACAAGTCAATGCAATCATTTGAACTGCTTAGACTAGAGTGAATGACAGAGAAACATCATGTTATTTCGTCCTACTAAATAATGAGCAGCTGATTGTGACATTTATAGCCTTAGAGAGTAAAGGGATTTGTGGTTTTTGATGTCACTTTGAAGTATAGAAAGTGGCAAATTGGTAGATTCATTTGTAAATAGAAAACAAAAAAGGAATGGGGCAACATACTGCCAATCTAGACAATTACAGTAATATAAGGCTTGTCTATATTCTAAATGAATATTAATGAATATGATCTGGTTAGTTAAAATATTTTTAAATAAAATCAGTATTCAGGAGTTGACTGTATAGAACCTATTCTATATATTGTTTCTGCCTATACCCTAGTATGCAAACAATATATTAAATATTTTTTTTAATCATACCCCCTAATATTATCGAGTCACCCCAGCATGTAAGATTATTGTTGTGTCATTTCAGTCCTGATGGTGAGTCAGTTCCCTGTGTCTCCAGTGGATGTCAGTGTCGTGTAAGTATCAGAGAGCAGGCGGCGCTGTTGTTTGAGGCCTAGTGGAAGATTTTGCAGTGAGGGCCTAAACACATTCCTACTAATTCATCAAATATAGTCATCTTAGAATGTACCAATGTCTTAATGCAGAGAATTTAGTTTTAACACTCAGAATATTGAGATGAATCTTAGGCATTTAGCTAGCTCCTCTGCTTTTGTGAATGTAAAAATATATTATTCATGATATATACTTTTTTCTTGAAAACTAGTTTCATTGAGTGCTTCAGGTTTTAGTTAATCTAATCTGTTTTGTTACATTACTCATTATTTAACATCCAAGTGGATTGCATTTGTTTTTGCACTGATTATTACTGACACAATACTTTGCATTTCTCATTTTAGAGCGCACATTATATCTGCTCATGAATCGTCTGCAGTTCAAGCACAGGAAGTTATGGTGGCTGCACTATTTTTTGCTGAGGGCTCATTTTCACTAAAGGAGTGTCTCCTATTTCTCAACCGGCTCCGGTGGGGGGAGGGATTAAACAAAGGCCTATGGCTCCACACAGACCCGAGACAAACAAAAGAGCTTTAATGCGAAATCCCACAAAATTTGCTCCACATCCACAGCTGACGGATATTTAGCTGCCGTTTAGCTGCAAACAAGCGTGTTTTTTGAGTGAGTGAGGCCTAGTTCTCTCTCTCCCTCTCCTCTGTGCTCTTTCCCGCACTCACTGCTGATCCTGCCAGTGCCGAACAAAGATAATTACTCAGGAAGCGCTTCGGCCAATCAGACGAGGCCTTACATCCTGCTAGTGGGAGGGCAGCCAGTCACGGCCCTGCTCTGATCAGACAGGCCTGAGCTCTGAGTGTGGAGAGGAGAGCCCTCCCTTGTCTAAAGGCTGAGGCTGTCCTCCATGTTTTATAAGTATTGACATTACACTGTTTCAGCCATGCATCCACAGAGGTAAGCCTGAGGTTTTATTACGTCTGTCCTTTCTTGTCATTGTACTGTTTTCATCCACTGCTAACACTGTGAATTGCAGATTTGATTCTCCAGTGACTGGGGAGGCCTAGCAAAGGCCTGAGTCTCAGAAAAACAGGGCAGAGGAGGAAGGAGGTGGGGGAGAGGGCCAGAAAAGGGGGGTCAGGCGTTCTCCCTCTCCCTCTCCCTCTGCTGAGCTTTGGCCTGTGTGCTGCTCGGTCACATGGTTACATGGCAAACGAAGTCAGCTATCACTCATTGCTGAACTGGCAAACAGCTCAGTGACAGTCATTTCTGTATATGTTGATCTGCCCCATGTAGGGGGTGGAGGATCAGGGGGGTGGGGTGCTTGGGGTGATGTACTTTTGTAAGCTGATTGCCTGTCCCATTGTCTGTTTGTGTCACAAGCCACGCCACAGAAAATGGAGGCATCTGTTAGGGCCCTACTAGAGAGCTGAGAGCCCCAGCTGTGGTCATTTTACACAGGGGCAGGATGGGTAATTCAGGACGTGATCTACCAATGAGGGGCGGATTGCACATTTTTCATTCGCATTCGTGTTTGTTTTATATTTTTAGTTTCAGTCCCATGTCGTTTTGACTGCTCACAGCTATTTTTTGTGCTGTTTTTGATTTGAACACATCCTTAAGAAAGTAATAGGTCAGTGTCGACATGATTTTTGCTGTCATTGTTTACTGTCAGTCCCATTGTGAGTGCTAGTATGAGTTTAAATATAGTATGAGACACCATTTTGTTATAAGATTTTTCAAGCATTGATTATTCATGCAAAAGGAATTCATCAGCGTCATACAAATCATGCAAAAAAGCCATTTTGTTCCTTAGGCCATTGATTAAAATACATGCATTTTGTGAAGGCAGACACAATGGCAAAAAAAAAAAATCCGAATTATAGTCTGCTTTCATTTTCTTTGTGAGCAGACGGTTTTTTTTGCATTGCTCTATTGCCATTACATTATGTCAGTTGAATTTTTTTAAATTAAAGAGTAAAATTTGAATTTGTAAAGTTAATTTGTGTAAAAACAGAACTGATTCTTGTCATAGAGAAGGTTGTGACGCAAAGCAGCACTTTTAAGAAGATTGTTTAGGTGATATTTGCATATTATTCATCTCCCTTGAGATTCTTTAGAGATTTATGGTGAAGTTAACAATAAAATAGCACCACCACATACACGCACAGCTGCTGCCAAAGACAAAACAAGCGAGTGCAAACCACACGGGACTAAAAGCCTCCTGCCGCATTCCCAACGGATCCTTGGCCTTTCTAATGATATTTATGGCTGCGTTTCAAAACCCCCCCTTCCAATGCATATCATATTTCACCTGTTTATAAAACAACAAATGGTTCATGAGTTAGTTGTTGTAATTATAAGCAATTAATTTAATTGCGTTCACAATATAGTCACCTATATCGTTAGCCTAGCTTCTCTTCAAATGGCTGGAGTGTTTTACGAGCTCAAGTTTTGTGCGTTCCCAGGGAGATTATGCTACTGCAATTGGGATTCTTGTCAAGGAAAAGACATTGTAAAGGATTTTGGTGCCGTTCGAAGGAAATGACCCTTAGTGTGTATTTTGCCTGTGCTATATCAGCAACAGAAAAAGTCAAATCGTATCGACATCGACATCTGTGACAGGAAACAACTGTGCTCTTGTAAAGTCACTGCTTGCCCTTGATTCGCAAAGCAGCCATGAACCACAAAGTAGCGGCTCAAGAGCACAATCTGGGAGGAAGGTTTGCCTTGTCTGAAACGTTTGTTTGCATGTTGATACTCAGGTGCATTGCCGCTTGACTTGTTTTTCTCAGCCGTGGCTCTTGAGACTGACCTATATGCTAGGGTTTCTCTCGTTCTCCCTGTTTACTGTAAGCTCCCGTGCCATGGACGTGCCAGAGCCCGCGTCTCTGGCCTAGAGGGAGGGGGGAAGGGGAGCTCGAGCAGAGCGGTGGGGGAAGGGAGGCACTCTCATTTCCTGCGAAGAGAGAAAAAAAGACCTCGGCTCACTCTCTGACCAGTTATCTCCACATTCACAGCTGCCTTTCTCTTTATTTGGTCTGTTTGCGAGGACCTCTGATTGTGTCTCTGCTCAGATCGTTCAGGAAGATCCAGTTTTGGAGGCCGGTTTGGTTGCAGTGCGGTGGTTTTCTTTCTCTTCATTCGATCAGGACTTCCTGTTTCTTTGATTTCAGTGTAGAGATCTGGATTTTCAGCCACACAGTTGGCTTGACCTTTCTGAAGCGAGAGGCCTGGTGGATGGGAGTTTCTGACGTGACGTTGCCCTAATGTGAAATAACAACATCCATGCGGCTCCTTTCGGCCTCACATTAAAGTCACAAATGGAGAGCCTTCAGGCCTATAGCTAAATGCTTAGACATTTCCCTTTTTAGACATCTCATGTCTAATTCAAGTTTGCTGAAACGGATGTTCATTCTCCAGACCAATGTCATTACTCTTGTTTCTGACATACTTATGATTTTTCCACACAACCTGGAATATTTTCTTGTGAGAAAGGTGAGTTTTATTCATCACTATGGAAGATTGTTTTCCACTTTGGATTTATTTGATGGATTTCCCTTTTTATTGTCCTGATGATGGAAACCTCTGAATATCTCAATGGTGAAAGTACATGGATTTATTTTCCCCGTCATTGAGAATTAGTGAAAGACTAAGGCCTCATCGTGGCCTGACGATCAATCCTCTCATTCGTGCTCGTTCTCAACATTGATCCTAATCCTGACCTCATGTAATGGAGAACCGTTGCCAGCTTCTAATCTTTTCTGGTCTTTTCTTCTGCACAAAGACCAGGATCAAGGCCTCGTCGTTGTTGGATTTTGTTTGTGCCTTTGGCCTTGGTCCGCCTCTTCTCTTTCACCTGTCATTTGCATGGTTCTGTTTGGTACCCGTCATTTCCATCCTACCCTTGTGGTTGAGGAGGGTTTTTGATTGATTGACCTTATTGGGTTTCCCCTTGAATAAGGCCTCATTGTGGTCAAGATACATGTGGTTGAGTGTTAAGTGAAGTATTCACCTATTTTTGTTATTGCTGTTATTTATTTCTTAAGCTTATCAGTTTATTTTCATTAATTGTTAGATGTATCTGATCAGATTGCATTATCACTGGATGTATAACTTCCATTTTGTTACCTCAGTTTGTTCTTAGGTGTTACATTTTGGCCATATAATATAAATGAGTACTGCATGATCAAATGTTAAGCTCAGTACAATAGATCTTTATTTACAAGTACTGGGCCATATTCAAGAAACTTGAGCAGAATTAATTATTTATGCAAATCATTTTTTCACATTGATTTTGTGGGAGACACAATGATTTTTTTTATGGGTAGTCTTGCCTTCTGAATTGTCAGTGAAGCCAAAAATCCCATGAATTCATGAAATTGTTGGCTGTATTAAACGTCAAATAAGTAGCTGCTACTAAAGGCCTTCACATGCCATGAGCAACGCAACATCGCAATGTGAAACACAAATTTTCATCTGTCTGATGAGATTTTATTGTGGGCGGGGCTACACAGCGCAATGCCTCAGAAATTGGACCCAAGTGACCAACAAAGGCTACTTTCATACTGTCAGTCAGTCTGTCATATCCGATTGAAATCCGATCAGATTTAGCAAGTGTGAACGGCAAAAAAGGCAAACGCGATTTACAAATCAGTTTCAAGCTACATTCATATGTGGTTTTAAATCCTATTCAAATCACATTTCTGTTTCAGTCTAACCTCTCTAAATGGATTTTGCATGACTTTCTCATGCCACATAAAGCCCGGAACACATCAAGCCGACGCCGACGAACTAGTGGCGATGAAAGCAGACTGCGGGGTTGGCTCACGTCGGTAGCGTCTGGGTCCAAAGTTGCCCTGAAACACCAAACCGACACTCGACACCTAGGGATGGGTGATATAGCGCATGCGATTGTCACGCGCATTTCGTCAGTAAAGCCGGTTCCCTGATTACCGCTAAATTGCCATCACCTGCTTTCAAATGGAGCGGCATTTAATAGACAGAACCGTAGATCACTGACAAGCTACGCAATATCACGTTCATTATCGCAGATGAATCGCCTTCGATAATGAACGCGATATTGCGTAGTCAGTGAACTACGGCTCTGTCTATTAAATGCCGCTCCATTTGAAAGCAGGTGATGGCGATTTAGCGGTAATCAGGGAACCGGCTTTACTGACGAAATGCGCGTGACAATCGCATGCGATATATCGCCCATCCCTATCGACACCCGAAGGCCAAGTAGTACATCCGTTCTGCGCCTGCAGAAGAAGAAATGCCTTTCCGTACCAGCAGGTGGCAGTAGCTGAACAGCCAATCGGAATGATCAGATGGCCCGACTGACCAACGAGCTCCGACGCCGATTCCACATGTCGAATCGGCCGAAAAAAAGCCGACGAGGACCAACTTCAGCCGACTGTGCGGAACACACTTAGTCGGCCGACGAACAAAAACTGCCCGACGGCCGACCGTCGTCTTGGTGTGTTCCGGGCTTAAAACGTAAACATCAGACTGTAAATAAGACAACATCTCTATTGCAAACCCCCTCCACGTTGCGGTTGTTGTTGTTGTTTTTGCCGTATACCTGCCACGCAACGCCATTGTCATAGAAACCAATACAGATATTCTGGAAAACGAAACACCGGCATGGACACACAAATCGGATCTTAACATTTGCGATACACCATGTGGACAGTCAAAAATCGGATTTGGACTTACAGTGTGAACGTAGCCAAAATGTGCAGTTGCTCGTTGTAGTCATGGCTGCGATTAAATCGCTGGAGATTCTCTGAGCTTTGGTTTCTAGTAGACGTTCCAACTCTGCAGAAGTATTCAACAGTATCATGTGGCAAATTGCTTTCTGTGCTTCTGTTGGAAGCCGCTGCATCGCTACACTGGTTATTTACGAGACTGACATTTTGACAGTTTTGTGTGTATGTGTCCCTTAAAGCATATAAAGATGAGAAAGAGAACTGAATTCGGTGTTCGCATGCTGTCTGCACGGCACAAATTGAGTTCTCTTTCACATCTTGCATGCTTTAAACTCACTTGAATGTTTAAACTGACAGGACTTAATGATAAACATTCACTCTATGATGGTTCAACTTTTATTAATCTGCAAATCACATGTGATTTGACATCGCACATCCTGCGACGTGACTATGCGCTCATTGCGATGCCGATGCTGAAGCAATATATAGTACAGCCCTACCGGAACTCGAAAATAAAGCGAGAACAGTCGTTTTTTTTATTGCATCTCTTTAACCATTTACGATGCCCAGTCATTTTGTAACCTTTTATTGCTTGCCGCTTTATTGCTTAGTGACTGATAAGGGCAGGCCGTGTCAGTTTTGAGACCTACATCTATTTTTTTTTTTCTTTTTTCTGAGAAAACACCAAATATTAAAAAATATGTGAAGAGTTTCATAGGACAGCAATGTTTCTTTTTAGCATCTTGTTGTTAATATAAGCTTTATTAGTTGTATAATTTCATTCGTTTTTGCTCAATTTTATGATGCAAACATACTGCCAAGAAACATTAATGTCAGCTTGACAGCCAGTTTACATTTTATACAACGTCTGAACATGATGTAAATTCTGGTGCATTATTGGGCACATTTTGAATGTATCCATGCCAGTAGCTGATGGTATTTTAGCACTGATTGTGCCTGAACTTGGACGAGGCCAAATCCTCTCAGACAAGAAGTAGACTACTGAGTCTGAATTAAAGACACTCCGGTGCTCAGCAGACTTCGCCGCCGTATTCCCCAGTGAGTGGACCTATTCACGGCGGTATTCCCCATGAACATGTTTGGTTCATCTGAGGGAGGTGCTGGTCTATTACTAGATACAGAGAGGGAGTTTATACCTCGCACCGTCTCGATCAGACGTAAGGTTAATATCCTGTTGTAAATTCACTCTACAGGCCGATAATAGGTTACAGCACAGTTCAGACAAAGCAATATTCATGCAAGGGTCTCCTTGCCCAAGTAAAAGTGGTTCAGATGTGGAATGGAGGACGATTGCTATGAACAACAACAACATAACTCTGGAGATTAGATTACATCATCCAAGTCTTTTATCTCAGGGGTAGACCACATGAGGTTTCAGTGTCTTATTCCAGCATTTTCTTTTGCTCTCCCTCTCTCTACTTCATTTAGTTTGGCTGTGGAGGAAATAAAGACGGAGTCCGATGCTGTTGATGGGATGGAGGTGTCCATGCCACCCAAAGGTATTTTTTATTATAATATTTAGATTACTTTGTTGTATAAATTGATTTAGTGCTTTAATTTTACATAATATACCCCAAATATAGATTTTGAGAGTTGAAATCTTGAATAGAAAGTCACACTTTTAATCTGAACCACATCAAATATGACATGCAACCTAATTTCCTCTTTCATAATGGCTGCAAGTAGGTTAGTCGGATGTTTAATGCAACATCCTTTGTTTTAATCTTGAAGATGTGCATAAAAGACAAGTCTCTTTGTGCATGAAGGTCGATGGTGGTTTGTGTCGTTGATGCTTTGAAAGGTCACAATCACAGGCCCAGCTGGGTGAGGTGTTGTATTATCAGTGTGGGCTTTGCATAATGAATCAGCTGTGGTTCTCTTGCCAGCTGTCCCTGATCTAGGATCAGCAGAGCAGGCGCTGACTGCGCAGAAGAGGAAAGCACCCAGTCCTCCACATTCCTCAAACGGACACTCTCCCTCTGACACGTCACCCAGTCCCACAAAGAAGAAGAAGAAACCAGGATTAATCAACAACAGTAAAGACCAAGTATGTTCCCTCACTAGCTTCCCTTTCATCCTGACGTCCGTTTGTCTGATTTTAATTGGGTTGAGCAGATCATTTTTGTTCAAATGCTTACTTTAAAAAACATTTGTAAGTTGTCCTTTTACATTTTTTTCTATTTGAACGGCCAAATGAATCAATCAGGATTGATCGTGGCTTGTAAATCTGTGTGATTGATTTTAATTTTTATTCAATGTGCAGTTTTTAATGATAAAGCCCTGGCCATTGAAAGGGGCCGAATGCTTTAACTGATTTGCATGAACAAAGCCGACCCCTTGTGGGGATTTCTGTCCTGTAAGCCATAGGGTGGCCTCAAAAAGCATTTGGACACTACAGGCATATACTTAAAGGGATAGTTCACCCAAAAATGAAAATTCTGTCATTTACTTATCCTCATGCGGTTCCATATATTACCTTCTTTCTTTGGAACGCAAATGATGATATTTTGAAGAATGTTTCAGCTGCCTATACAGTGAAAGTCAAACATCATTGCACAAAATATGAACAAAAAAACCTTTTTGCAAAATATATTCTTTTGTGTTGCACAGAAGAAAGAAAGTCATCGGGGTTTGGAATGACATAAGGGTGAATAAATAATGATTTTCTTTTTTTGTAGAACAATTCCTTTGATAGATTTATTTCATTGCATTAGACAGAAAATAAAATATCAAACCAATTGGGGCCTAATTAAAGAACATCCTGTTTTAAATGATAAAATAATATATGTTTTATAATGAAGGCAAAATGTATTGATGCTTTCTGGTTATTATTTGGTGTACACTACTATTAAAAAAAAAAACATTTTATGTTTATGAAAGTCTCTTATGCTCAGCAAGCGTTAATTCGATTAAAAATACAGTACAACAGTAGTATTGTGAAATAATGTTACAATTTAAAATTGCTGTTTTTTTGTTGTAATATATTTTAAAATGTAATTTATTTCTGTGATCAAAGCTGAATTTTCAGCATTACTCCAGTCTTCAGTGTCACATGATCCTTCAGAAATCATTCTAATATGATGATTTGATGCTCAAGAAACATTTATGATTATTATCAATGATGAAAACAGTTGTACTGCTTAAAGGGTTAGTTCACCCAAAAATGAAATTTCAGTCAATAATTACTCACCCTCATGTTGTTCCACACCCGTAAGACCTTTGTTCATCTTCAGAACACAAATTAAGATATTTTTGATGAAATCCAAGAGGTTTTTTTTAAGAGATGTTCCGATACCTCTTTTCCATTCCCGATACCGATACCGAGTACTGATCCGATACCTGGGTGTGTATCTGTATATACAGCTGTATATACTACTAGCCCTGTATGAATTGATAGAATTATTTATGGTGTGCTTCAGACTTATCCCTTAATAAAAACAAGACCAAATACATACAGTGAACTAGAGTATTTTTATTATCTGACATACATTTGTCAGTTATATTATTTATTTATTTTAAGTGAAAAAGAACTTCAAATGCAGCCACAAATCTTAACACTGTAAACTGAAAAAGGTATACTAGTTTTACAATATAACTATAAAAACAGTGCAACAAATAAATCTAGGAATATAATTATATAAGAAAATATTCTCTTTAAAACTTAAAGTCCAGAAACAATTTTGTTAAATAAAAATCTCACGTTTTCGACGACTGACAGCAGCTCGTCATCCAGAACAATAAACCCGACAATTTTGTCGGTTATCTTTATTTGTCTTTTGAAAACTTTTCTCTTTGTTTGAATGAAGCTGCGCGGGGTGACGCGTCTTCAAATGCTTTATTAAGTTATTTGTGTTAATGTTGCCAATACTTGTGCCACCCCTCGAAATTGCAGCATTGCATATGAGACATGTGGCCGTTTTACTGGTCTGAAATACTGCCAAACAGCAGACATACTGCTATCGCGTTTTCACTTCTTCGCTGCCGCAAAGAAGAATTGATTTCAGATTTGCTGCGTTAAGCAAAGATAGCGGGCACAACTAGGTATTGTTTAAGAAAATAGTATCGGATCGGTACGTGAGTTAACTCGCCGATACCGATGCCAGAATTTTTTGTGGTATCGGTGGTATTTCCGATACTAGTATCGGAATCGGAACAACCCTGTTTTTTTTAGCCCCCATAGAGAGAAACGTAGTTACCATCATTCAAGGTCCAGAAAAGTAGTAAAGACATCATTAAAATAGTCAAAAGTGACTGCAGTGGTTCAACCTTAATGTTGTGAAGCAACGAGAATATTTTTTGTCCGCAAAAACAAAACAAAAATAACGAGTTAATTCAACAATTTCTTCTCTTCCCTGTCAGACTTGTACGCAGTTGACGCAGTGAACGCTGCTCAGCGCTTCCGTGTTCTACATCAGAACGCCGGCTCCTGTGTCAGCATCACACAAGGCGTCGGCCAGTACCGAGTCACCGTTTTGACGTAGAACCTGGAAGCTCTGCGCTGAAAATAGCATAGGAGAATGACCGGAGAGACGAATTTGTTGAATAAAGTCGTTATTTTTCTTTTGTTTTTGCACACAAAAACTATTCTTGTCGCTTCATAAAATTAAAGGATTAGTTCACTTTCAAATGAAAAATACTCCAATTTTTACTCGCCCTCAAGCCATCCTAGGTGTATATGACTTTCTTCTTTCTGATGAACACAATCGCAGAAATATTAATAAATATCCTGACGCATCCGAGCTTTATAATGGCAGTGAACATGATCAAGGAGTATGAGCTGAAGAAAGTGCATCCATCCATCATAAACACACTCCACACGGCTCCGGGGGTTAATAAAGGCCTTCTGAAGTGAAGCGATGTGTTTGTGTAAAATAAATACCCATATTTAAACAAGTTATGAAGTAAAATATCTAGCTTCTCTCAGATCGCCCTCCGTATTGAAGTTACGAAGAAAGTGTAAACTGGCGTCACGTCAGTTAAGTTTTTTCCGTAAGTTGAATAGGGTAGCGTAAGCTTGTGAGCTGCAAGAGTTTTACACTTTCTTTGTACGTTGAATACGGAAGGCGGTTCATGCGTCAGGATATTTATTAATATAACTCAGATTATGTTCATCAGAAAGAAGAAAGTCATATACATCTAGGATGGCTTGAGGGAGAGTAAAGCTTGGGCTTATTTTCATTTCAAAGTGAACTAATCCTTTAAAGTTTAAACACTGTTGTCACGTTGACTATTTTAATGATGTCTTTACTACCTTTCTGGAACTTGAATAATTACGTTGCTTTCTATGGGGAATAAAAAACTTGTATTTCATCAAAAATGTCTTAATTTGTGTTCTGAAGATGAACGAAGGTCTTACGGGTGTATTTCATTTTTGGGTGAACTAACCCTTTAAAATTTTTTTCAGGTTTATTTAATTAATAGTCTTAATTTCCTATTAAAAAAATCTTACTGAACCCAAACTAGTAGTGTACATGGTTAATGTGATGAACTGCACCTGTGGTTACCAGCTGCTTAAATGTCATTGCAAAAATATCTCAAAGGGAAGTTTGTTCTCAGAATAGCTTTCATTACCACTCATTTGTTTGCATACGCACTTTAAAAAAAAATATATATTACGTAAGTGTCCGAATGCTTCTTTTTGGGTGCGCGTTCACTTTATTACAGCTAATAATCAAGTGCTCTGATTTTATTGAATGCTGTGGTGTCTTTGTGGTGGAGTGTTGCCGTTCACACGAACAAAGAAAGATGCTAAATGTGGATTTGCTTATTGGCTTTAAGTGAAAATATCAAGCAAATTTAAATTAATTAGTAACTTGCAGGTATTGAACACTAATAATTAGCTGTCGTTTATTATGATGTTACCATATGAATCAAAACTTTAAAGTCTGAAGTATCTGATCCTGCTAATCTGTATTTGGCATCTGATGGTAATTTAGGATTTCATTCCAATCCTGGTGAAACACACTTGATCTCAGACACCACATGGTTCTCAGATCACTCATGAAAAATGTAGTCATGTAGTGTGTTTATGGAAATGTGAATTGAAATCCTACATAGTGTCTTCCCAATGTGCCGCTTTTGACCCAGTGGTCATGTGACTGCTTACCTGTCCATGCTTGATTTATTGCAGTGCCTTGCTAAGTTTCCCTTGCGAGTGTTGTGGCTTGTGATTTGACCCCTTTGCCCTGTCTCTCTTGCCTGCATTTCAGTGTGAGCTTAGACATGGTCCCTTTTACTATGTCAAGCAGCCCGCACTCACCACAGACCCTGTTGATGTTGTACCGCAGGACGGGCGGAATGACTTCTACTGCTGGGTGTGTCACCGCGAGGGCCAGGTGCTCTGCTGTGAGCTCTGCCCGCGCGTCTACCACGCCAAGTGCCTCAAACTGGCCGCAGAGCCTGAGGGCGACTGGTTCTGTCCAGAATGCGAGGTACTGAGGACTGTACTGTGTCTGGATTAGTTTCCACATTCAAATATGTTCAGAACATGAAAAGCTGCTTGTATAGCGATAAATCATGTCCATAACCGGTCATATGGAAACCTAAGATCTGTTCCAAGACCTAGTGAGCTGCCTACTTATTTTGAGGCGCAGGCACTTTTTGAAGGTTGTTTCACAACATTATGCTGCCTTATAGGGATAGTTCACCCAAAAATGAACGTCCTGTCATCGTTTACTCACACTAATGTCGTAAAAGTGTTATTGTTAGCTAAAACGAAAACTATTAAAAATCATTTTTGTTCATTGAAATTAAATATAAATATTAGATGAATTTTTGTTGCCAAGGCAAAGAAATACTCTCATGATTTTTTTGATGAATTTTGCAATTTCGATTTTCGATCAGTTTTGAAACAATATTTCCCTTTATAATTTTTTGGAAGCTGGCTTTATTAATGATATATACGGGCACCATATCTTTGCATAAATGATATGTGATGGCGTTGGTGATTTCTTTATGCCTTTTTTAACTCTTTTTGTATGTTGGTTTGCAAATGCCTGTATTATCAATTTTTGTTTTCCCCCGTTTTGGAATATGCCATTGTTTTTCTATGTAAATGCATGCTAGACAGACATCTTTAACTGTTGCTCTCGCATCTTTTGCACGTGTCCATGACATGCCGTTTCTACACATCGTTCAAGGTAAAAGTTCAACTTTTAAATAACACGTCTGTAGACTTGCATCTTGGTTTTCAACCGCAAAAACGCATTCTGTGTGAATGTTTTGCTTCAACAAGAGTTTAACAGTTCTTGCAAATTATCTGGCACTATGATATATCATCTCTCATGTGTCCAAAATATTCCTAAGACATGTGTTTGTTTTAGTGCTTTCTTCCAAACCCGCTCTGTTCTTGCTCTAGATTTAGGCGCACTGCATTCACATTGCATACAGATTAATCGCACAGCCAAAAGCCAAATCGCACAAAAATGACAAAAGCACATAAAAAAAAAACAGACTAAAACCTGAACTAAAATTAAAATGAAAACTAAAAAAATTTTTAATGTTAAATATTCTATTTATATATTTATATTATGTTTTTTGTCCATACAATGGAAGTCAATGGGCTGGAATGTTGTGGTGTCTCTTAGGCTGCGTGTTCACCAAAGCGTTTTTAGCCAGCTGAAAACACTAGGTGCTCTGCTGAAAACGCCTTGCTGTGGGCACTTGAGCGCAGCATTTTGTTTTTTTCAGTTGCTTGTTATGATACGGAATATCCGTGGAAGTGTTACTAGTATCTTATTTCATAGATTCACAGTTTGTTTCTGTATTGTTTCTACACTGAACAAAATTATAAACGCAACACTTTTGTTTTTGCCCCCATTTTTCATGAGCTGAACTCAAAGATCTAAGACTTTTTCTATGTACACAAAAGGCCTATTTCTCTCAGACACCCCCAAAGTAATATTTATTTATTAAAACTGCACATTTTAGAGTGGCTTTTTATTGTGGCGAGCCTAAGGCACACCTGTGCAATAATCATGCTGTCTAATCAGCATCTTGATATGCCACACCTGTGAGGTGGATGGATTATCTCGGCAAAGGAGAAGTGCTCACTAACACAGATTTAGACAGATTTGTGAACAATATTTGAGAGAAATAGGCCTTTTGTGTATGTAGAAAAAGTCTTAGATCTTTGAGTTCAGCTCAATGGGGGCAAAAACAAAAGTGTTGCGTTTATAATTTTGTTCAGTGTATATAAAAATGTCCATACAATGTAAAGCAGCAGGGGGAAAAAACGCTTTGGTGGACACATGGCCTTATTCCAATATTCCCAACAACAATCCTTTTCGAACATTCTTCAAAATATCTTCTTTTGTGCTCCAAAGGGTAAATTATCCCTTTAAAAAAAACACTTTTTGGCTAAAATCCAAGGCAACATCGCAGTATTCTTTTCGGAGAATCCCTGAATGTTTGTCCAAAATAGCAGATGAGTCACAATAATTGTTGATCATAAATTTCAATCAGTACTGAAAAGTGTTAAAAATCATTTTGCAGTATAATTACATTTTTAAAGGGATAGTTCACCCCAAAAATGAAAATTTTGTCATCATTTATTCACACTCAAGTAGTTCCAAATCTAAATTTCTTTGTTCTGCTGAACACAAAGGAAGATATTTGGAAGAATGTTTGTAACCAAACAGATCTCGCCCCCCGTTTACTATCATAGTAGGAAAAAGAAATACTATGGTAGTCAATGGGGGGGGGAAATCTGCATGGTTACAAACATTCTTCCAAATATCTTCCTTTGTGTTCAGCTACTTGAGTGTGAGTAAATGATAACAAAATTTTCATTTTTGGGGTGAACTATCCCTTTAAATGTGTGCTATGTATTATGCTTATCATGTTGAGTATCCTTAATAGAGTGCATTAGATCCCGCCCACTTTTTCAGCGCCGTTGGTTCCACAAGTATTTAGTAAGACAGACTTGATTACAGGAGGAGCTAAGAAGATCTTTTGGGGTGTTTTGCATGTTTCGGCTCTGGTTGGTGGAATTTTCTGTACAGCATCATGGGTAATGTAGTTTTTCACCACAAATTATGCTGTTAAACATGATTATTTTAAAACTAAGCTGAAATAATGCGGGCTGACAGCTTCCACAGAAGCAAATACCATCGATTAACAACCTCGTAGCTCACAGTAAGGCTGTCTTTAAGGGTAAATAAGATATCGTTAAAAATCAGTTTCCCTATAGAGAAATTGAATGGAATTTTTACTTCCAGAACCCGACTGTTGCGCACTATAGTTAGGATGCTACGCTCCCTATGTAGACAGCAAGCTCACTAGGTTTTGGAACACTAGATATGACAGACTCTTCTCTTTTCCTAAGAGTTCTATACTTTTTCTTGGACTTGGATGAACTAGACCATTCGGAAAATAGTGAAACGAGTTGAAATTGATTTGTAGAGGTGTAAATATTTCCTCTGACGACAATTTATTTGCTTACATTTTTTTTTCATGCATCATGAAATCTGAAACAAATCAATTTATTCTAGTATAATTTGTATGTTTACAACTTAAAATAGCTTCAGTACTTTCTTACACTCCTAATTCGGAGGAGATGGCACTTAATAACATCAGGCTAAATGGACAGTAACTGTGAATCGACAGATATTAACTTCTGCCTTTTGAAACTGGAAGTGTGAGAACGCTTGAGAGCATATGAATGATTATGAACTGTTTGTGAGTGATGTTCGGATATAGTACAGTCATTTCACTCTCTGCTTCAGAAAATAACGGTGGCTGAATGCATAGAGACTCAGAGTAAAGCTATGACCATGCTGAACTTGGAGCAGCTGTCGTACCTGCTGAAGTTCGCTCTGCAGAAGATGAAACAGCCAGGAGTGAGTCAAATACAATTTATTTAATCACTCCGTATTTTCATTATGATGCTATTGGTTTTCATGTGACTGGGGTACATTAATTCAACCATTGCGGCGTATCTTTATAAATGATTTATCTTGCAGACGGAGCCGTTTCAGAAGCCGGTGTCGCTGGAGCAGCACCCTGATTATGCCGAGTATATATTTCACCCAATGGACCTGTGTACTCTAGAAAAGGTACATCAGGTTTTCTGTGTTACAAGTGTTCAGATATTGTTTTTGTCTTCATTTTGAAGAGTATATCTATTGTTTTATCATGTAAAACCTAATTAACTTCAAAAAGTTTGCTTTTTAGGCACTGTATGTGATAAAAACAAATGCTGTAACTGAGAAACGTATGTGTCTGTAGAATATCAAGAAGAAAATGTATGGTTGCACGGAAGCATTTCTGGCGGATGTGAAGTGGATTCTGCACAACTGTATCATTTATAATGGAGGTTAGTGCTGGACTGTGAAATCAATGTGCTTGTATCTTTACTCACATCAGTACATTCATGACGTCTAAACGGCTCTATTTCAGGGAACCACAAGCTAACAGCGACTGCTAAAGTTATTGTCAAGATCTGTGAACATGAAGTGAGTAGTCTAATATCATTTCAATACATGTTATACAAAAGCTTTTGAGAGGAAGTGTATGTGTAGTTCTGTAAAGGCTGTCTTGGGAAGTATTACAGTATCTATAAATCATCCACAGATGAATGAAATTGAGGTTTGTCCAGAGTGCTACCTGTCCGCCTGTCAGAAGAGGGACAACTGGTTCTGTGAACCTTGTGTAAGGATGATCTTTTTTTAAGATATAATAGTACTGTTCATATGTGAATGCTGGCTCCTGGTATCACGCTGCTTCGTGGTTTAAGCCTGTGAATTATGTAATATATTTTTAAAAACCAGTCAGTCAATATCTGGGCTGTATTTCAAATGCTCATGTTTCTGTTTTCATGTAGTCTCAGCCTCACCCTCTGGTGTGGGCCAAACTGAAAGGTTTTCCCTTCTGGCCCGCTAAAGCCCTGAGAGACAAGGACGGTCAGGTGGACGCACGGTTCTTTGGCCAGCATGACCGGTGAGCTTATTACTCTTGTATTTACTTAGGCATTCACTTATATTGAATATTTATGGTAACACTTTACAATAAGGTTCATTTGTTAACATGAACTAACATGAACTAACCATGAGCAATACTGTATTTGTTAATGTTAGTTAATAAAAATACAGCTGTTCATTGTTTGTTCATGTTACTTCACAGTGCATTAACTAACAAATACTCTTGATTTTAATAATGTATTAGTAAATGTTTCAATTAACATTTACAAAGATTAATAAATGCTGTAGAAGTGCAGTTTATTATTAGTTCATGTTGACTAATGTTAGCTAATGATGAACCTTATTGTAAAGTGTTACCAGTTTTACAATATGATTGCAATGATTTTGCTACCAATATAAAATATTAAGCAACATCACTTAAATCAAAGCTTGAACATAATATTTGGCCTGTTCCTAAACACCAGTACTAAAATTATGTGACCTGAGGGTGTTAAAACATATTTCAATTGCATTTCTGATTTAAACTTAACCTCTGATTTTAACTAGCAAATACATTTGATTCATTTCTGTGAATCAATTTTTTCCAACAATACATAACAATTTGGCAACCAATTCACTACAGTGTTTATAGAAGCTTGCATAATTTAATTTTTTAATTTTGTTTCTGATTTGCTGCTCAATAAACATTTCTTATTATTATGAATGCTGAAAACAGTTGTGCTGCGAATATTTTTTGTGGAAACCGTGATAAACTACCATTCAAATGTTAGGGGTCAGTAATATTTAAAGGGTTCCTTAATTATGATTTCACTGTTTTAACTTTAGTTAGTGTGTAATGTTGTTGTTTGAGGATAAACAACATCTGCAAAGTTACGACGCTCAAAGTTCAATGCAAAGGGAGAGATTTTCTTTTACAGAAATCACTGTTTAAGGACTATAACAAACAGCTGGTAGGGACTACAAAGAAATTCTTTCCGGGTTAGTGACATCACAAACCCTAAAATTTACATAAACCCCGCCCCCGAGAACACACAACAAAGGGGGCGGGGCCATGTTGGGCTGCTTTAGAGAAGAGGAAGAGTTGTTGTAGTAGAGTGTTGTTGTCATGCCGTCATTTTACGCCGGACTGCTTCACAAACGAGGGTCAATTCAACGCTGGATTTGCACGAAAGTTTAACATGACGACACATGCTAGTGGATGAGTTGAATCAACTCCACAGCAACTACATAAATTTATCCACTAACCATTCAGAAACATCCAGTTTCATTCTAAAAGTTGTAACTTCTTCCTGAGTCTCTCCATCAGTGTCGACTCCGGTTCGAACAATGTAAGGCTGAACACCGTTACTGACAATCCTCATTTTGGCTGCGTGAGATTCTCCAGCTTTGTTGTTTTTGAGCGACCGAAGCATGAGCTGTTAAAGCTCCTCCCTCTTCTGGAAAGGGGGCCGGGAGCAGCAGCTCGTTTGCATTTAAAGGGATTTTACAAAATGTTTCTGTTTCAAGTAAATGCTGATAAATGCAAATAAATGTATCATGGTTTCCTCAAAAATATTAGGCATCAAATCTTATAATATAACAAATAAATAAAAAATACAAGTAATTATTATTTAACATTTATAATTAGAAGAATTATTTCTTGAGCAGTAAATCATCATATTAGAATAATATCTGAGGGATCATGTGACACTGAAGACTGGAATAATGACGCTGATAAGTTATTACTGTTTTTACTGTATTTTCGATCAAATAAATGCAGCCTTGGTGAGCATTTTGACAAGGTGACTTCTTTCAAAACATTAAACATTTTATTTATTCCAAACTTTCGAGCGATAATGCACATCAACAAGGATCTTAAAGTGGAGTTATAGTGCCATACACATTTTTTATTTGTATTAAAATATGTACTTTACCTTTCAGAGCCTGGGTGCCCATAAACAACTGTTACCTCATGTCTAAGGAGATCCCCTTCTCTGTGAAGAAGACCAAAAGCATCTTCAACAGCGCCATGCAAGAAATGGAGGTCTACGTGGAAAACGTGCGCAAGAAATACGGTGTGTTCAACTACGCTCCGTTCCGGACGCCATACACACCCAACAACCAGTTCCAAATGCTTCAGGACCCTAGTAACCCTAAAAAAGGCATGGTGAAGCCTGAGAAACAGGACAAGGTCAAGTTCAACTTCGATATGACCGCATCCCCCAAGATGCTCCTGGGGAAGACAATGATGTCAGGAGGGGCGGGGCGCCGGATCTCTGTAACGGACATGCCCAGATCGCCAATGAGCACCAACTCCTCAGTCCACACGGGGTCAGACCTGGAGCAGGACGAGCGAGGGGCGAGAGTGTCATCGAGTCACTATAGCGCCGGTGAAGACTCAATGGATTATACAGGTGATTAACTAGACCTCAAATGGCCAATGTCTTGTTTAACACAAAATAGTGGGTGATTAAAGTTTAAAATTTGGCCCCCAGCGTCCCCTGGGTCTCTGAAGACAAGCGGCAGCCCCAAGCCTCTCGTACCCATGCCGGTTAAACAGGAAAGGAGCTCGGCCACAGGAGGCATTCTCAACCTCAATCTTGGTGAGTTATCAAATCAGCCTGCTGTCCACTGCACCATTTATCTCTGTGTTTGTTGAATATTTGTGTTGGATGTGTTCCCTTAGATCGCATTAAAGCTGAAATGGACCTGAAGGAGTTGAGTGAGACTGTACAACAGCAGCAGCAGCAGCAGCAGCAAGGGACGTCAGTTCTCCTCACCTCTCCCAAAAAACCTACTAGGAGTTTGGATAAAACTATAGAGAGCTGCAAGGCCCAGCTGGGTAATGAACACACAGACACACTGAAATGATGACAGACCTCAACTATGACCAGCCACTTTTTCAGCAACCTTGGTTTTTATTTCCTCCATATGAATATCAGAACATTCTTGAATCAAACCAACGTGCTTTGAGATCAATCACAACATTACAATGTTTGATTTCAAGCAGCAAAAATAAAAATATTGTATTTAATACAGGGTTTGTGCCATACAGAATTGAATCGAGAATGTCTTTTCAATTCCAATTCAAATGCCCAATTTGAATTGATGTAGCAAAAAGGAGCTAGAATTGAAAATTGAATATAAAGATGTTGAATTAAAGTGAATTGAAATTCAAATAATTTCAAATTATTGCAATACGTGTAATTTTTAACAAGAAGGAAAGTTAAGAAAGGAAAATTTGTCAAGGCAGTTTTTGAATGTTGTTTGAAAGTAAAAAAACAAAAAACATTTTTACAGGCGTTAAAGGTGGTACAGAGGATCTTTTCGTCGACTGAGTTTTTGAAATGAGCGCATGCGTAAGAACAACCCCCCTCCATTTCGAGTTAACCCCTCCCAAAACTCGTGCACGAGTATTGGAACACGAGTGTTTACCACCGGCATTCGCTGTGTTATTAAGCCGGGCACACATTTAACGACTAGCTAAAACATTCTAAGACTGTGCTCAACATACAGCGATTGTTTCCTGCTCCTGAAGCAGATTTATATACTTTCACATGGAATTTGAACACCGACTGTAATCGCAGACTGAACGCAACTGGCTCTGACTGGATGCGTTTGAGCGCGATCAGTCATAAGTATCAATTTACATTCATAATCGGCCTTACAATCGTTAAGTGTGTGCGTGACTTAAAGCCGCGCACACACTTAGTGGATTCATTATGTCGGACTCACCGCAGGTAACTCATAATCTGCAGTTGTTACTCCTGTCTCCTGACAAAAACATTGCATGCGGCGCCTGTGGAGTGTGGAAAGTTACTGGAGCGCGCAGCCGCGCGTCTCTCACAAGGAACGTCATGGCAGTGATTGACAAGCCAGAGGGCCAATCGTTTACTCGATGATCGCGTAAACGATTGGCTGATGTTTTTAAGGCCCTACCTCCTGCACAGATGATGTATTTTAATATTATTACTTTCAGTGCACCTAATAAATAGTCTTTTATCAGTTAGTAAAGACAGTTTCAAGTAATATTGCGAAAAATGTATAACACAAAACATCCTCTTTAGCACCTTTAANAAAGTTACTGGAGCGCGCAGCCACGCGTCTCTCACAAGGAACGTCATGGCAGTGATTGACAAGCCAGAGGGCGATGATCGCGTAAACGATTGGCTGATGTTTTTAAGGCCCTACCTCATGCACAGATGATGTATATTAATAACATTCCTTTCAGTGCACCTAATAAATAGTCTTTTATCAGTTAGTAAAGACAGTTTCAAGTAATATTGCGAAAAATGTATAAAACAAAACATCCTCTTTAGCACTTTTAAAGACAGAGAGATTTATAGAGCACTGTAGAAGAAATCTTCATTCATACCATTACTGACAAATTTCTTCCATTACTTCAATTTCTTTGAATTGCAATTCAGTCATATTTCTCTTCCTGTCATTCTTTTTCATATTCCAATTCAGCTTCCTGTTGTGACCAGTTCAGTTCAAATTCCAACATACAAATTGAAAAGGAGCCCATTCTAAATTTTGCTTAACCTTAACATCTTTTTATGAGGCAATAAACTCCACTTACAACTCCCATGAAGTATTGTAAATGATAATCTAATCAGTCTGGGGTTTTGTGTAGTTTCATTGTCTTATCAGAATCCAGCACTACTGTTTCTATGCTCAACCCTACAGTATTCTGTATTCATTTAAAATTGCAGTGTGTACATTTTAGTGGCATCTAGAGGTGAGGTTGCGAACTGCAACCAACAGCAGCTCACCACTCCCTTTCAAAGCAAAATAGAGAAGCTAGGGAGGCCATCTGGCTGACACAAGTCAAAGATGTCGTCGTCTGAGACAGCAGAGAGTACGTTAGCCAGTCAAGCAATGAGGTTTCTTCTTACTTCTAACAAAGAACGGTCTCTGCTTCTAATAAACCAGACGACTACTACTACTTCATGCATATTGAATGTAGTGACGATGCAAGCTGCCTCTAAAAACATGAACGATTTAGAAGAACAGCATAGTGATGAAACGCGCTCTGTAGAGTGTTTGTCCGTTTAGGGCTGCTGTAGAAACATGCCGACGCATATTGGCGACTTGACATGCAAGGGGACATGTGGTGTATGTAGATAGAAATGGCTCATTCTAAGGTAATAAAAACATAACGGTTCATTATGTAAGGTCTTTATACACCACTGAAAACATAGTTATGTGTATTATATTGCATTTCTGTCAATAGATCCTCCCAAATTTTACACATTGCACCTGATAATGTTAGCTGAAGTTATGTAGCTTGCCTATTTTTTACAGTCTGTGGTATTGCCTAGAGTTTTGTTGGTTATTGGTGACTGGTGGGTCTTGGAAGATAAAGTCACACTATGGCTTTTGCAGAAGCACATATATATATATATATATATATACACTACCGTTCAAAAGTTTGGGATCGGTACGATTTTTTATGTTTTTAAAAGACGTTTCGTCTGCTCACCAAGACTGCATTTATTTAATTAAAAATACAGTAAAAACAGTAATATTGTGAAATATTATTACAATTTAAAATAACTGTTTTCAATTTGAAAATATAATTTATTCCTGTGATGCAAAGCTGAATTTTCAGCATCGTTACTCCAGTCTTCAGTGTCACATGATCCTTCAGAAATCATTCTAATATGCTGATCTGCTGCTCAATAAACATTTAATGTGTACAATTGTACAAAATATTTGAGTACAATATTTTTTTTCAGGATTCTTTGATGAATAGAAAGTTCAACAGAACAGTGTTTATCTGAAATATAATCTTTTGTAACATTATAAATGTCTTTACTGTCACTTTTGAACGATTTAATGCATCCCTGTTGAATTAAAGTATTCATTTCTTTAATTTCTTTTAAAAAAAAAAAAAAAAAAAGTAGT
>RJVU01053075.1:2702532-2730371 GCA_003731715.1 Anabarilius grahami
TCTATATCTAATATTTTCTATCTAATATTTTCTATCTATATCTAATATTTTCTATCTAATATTTTCTGTCTATATCTAATATTTTCTATCTATCTAATATTTTCGAACTAATATTTTCTATCTAATATTTTCTATCTAATATTTTCTATATCTAATATTTTCTATCTAATATTTTCTATCTATATCTAATATTTTCTATCTATATCTAATATTTTCTATCTAATATTTTCTGTCTATATCTAATATTTTCTATCTATCTAATATTTTCGAACTAATATTTTCTATCTAATATTTTCTATCTAATATTTTCTATATCTAATATTTTCTATCTAATATTTTCTATCTATATCTAATATTTTCTATCTATATCTAATATTTTCTATTTAATATTTTCTGTCTCTATTTAATATTTTCTATCTATCTAATATTTTCTATCTATCTAATATTTTCTATCTAACTAATATTTCCTATCTATATCTAATATTTTCTATCTATCTAATATTTTCCATCTATATCTAATATTTTCTATCTAATATTTTCTGTCTATTTAATATTTTCTATCTATATCTCATATTTTCTATCTATATCTAATAGTTTATATCTAATATTTTCTGTCTGTCTTTCTATTTAATATTTCCTATCTATATCTAATATTTCCTATCTATATCTAATATTTCCTATCTATCTAATAGTTTCTATCTATATCTATCATTTCCTATCAATCTATCATCTAATATTTCCTATCTATCAAATACATCAATAATTAATTATTACAAAAAGTTATTATTTAGCTTACATCAATAAAATCGTATTGTTACTAACACAATTGATTAAATTTACTAAAAAAAAATAAAAGCAGCGAGACAGAAAGACTCTTATTTTGTCAAGCACAACATTTCCCTACCGCCTCCTACGTATGTGTACGTAATGACGTAACACGCCCAAAGAACAAACCGACGCATGATCTGAGAGAAAGAGGCGCCGGCGAACAAGAGGTAAAACTCGGCTGAGACAGCTCAAATACCGTTAGATATTATTTATTTTCTTTTATTTCATAAAACAAACACACTGAGATATCGGTTATGTCGTGACAGCGCAGTTAAAGCGTTATGTCCCCATGGGATATTGTTTATATTTAACGAGTGCGCTGAAATGAGCGGTTAGCCGGTCGCTAACGGAAGCTGATGCTGCTGTTTCTGATGTTTTAAGGGACAAAGAATTTGCTGGGCTTGTCTTATATTTCGTCGTTCCTGTGGTCTATGAGGCCGTATGTGTTGTCTGACCAAACACTTGTATTCATTTGCGCCTGCTCGTTGTGATAAGTGTCGGCGAATTCGCCTGTTGTGAGGGTTACAGAGGGGAAGGCGAGGCCTGGATGAGGCGGTGTGTGAGGCAGGGCTGTGTCTCAAATCCTCGCGAGCTGCCCATCAAGAACACATTCTGGGGCACATCAAACATGCTTATTATAACCTTAAATGACTTCGAACAAAATGCTGTAAAGGCAGGGTTTGAGAGTGACTGGCATCACTGCTGTCTCTCTTCTCAGCATCTGCATTACAATGTATAACAGCCAGTATATTACACTGTCTAGGTTTAGGCATTTTAGTATCTTCATAGTGCTCATCCTGATAGATATCAATGCATTAGTTGACTGAAAAGACTTTATTTCTGTGTGTTGATGGATTAAATCCTTTATTAAACATTCATGGTACACTCCCTGAGTCACCCATGTGATAAAACACACAATACATTCACTGCAGTGCTTGTGTTTCTTTAGAGTCCATTAAGGAGGTTAATGCATGATATTTGAGCATCCTTTATAGTCAAATTGAGATTTTTCTGTTATATCATCATGATATGTTGATTGATAATAACTAATATATGCTCTATATGTGGTTCCTCATCATTTATCTCTAGGAAATGGCTGTGAACGTATATTCCACCTCGGTGACTAGCGACAATCTGAGTCGCCATGACATGCTCGCATGGATCAATGAGTCTCTACAGATGAATTTCACTAAGATCGAGCTTTTATGTTCAGGTGAGTATTAAGGCCTGTTTTGTCGTACGATGATGGTTATGATTTGGAGTAATGGACGTGTTATAATTTTCCCTACAGGTGCAGCTTACTGCCAGTTCATGGACATGCTGTTCCCAGGCTGCATACCTCTGAAGAAAGTTAAATTTGGTGCAAAGTTAGAGCATGAATACATACACAATTTTAAGATATTACAGGCTGCTTTCAAGAGGATGGGAGTTGACAAAGTGAGTTGCTTAATTTCTTTTCCTCAGGCTTCCTCAGTTTTTGTCAGTCGATAGGAATGCTCCGATCGACTGATTGGGATTCACTTAAATAGGATGTTTAATTACAGGCTCTTTAATAAGCCAGAGTATCCAAATATGGATATTTTTTTGCATAAGCCCTGTTTTTAAAGGCCTATTGATTGAGTTTTCACGTGACGTCACGCCCTGCGGACAAAACAAGGCTTTACTCCATTGGCCGCCAGTCATTTTTACCAGGTTTGTTGTAAGATCTAATGTAGTAAGACAGTGATATTAAACGACCAATTTCAGTATACACCTTATTGATTATGCATACTTTGTACAGACAAACAAATGAACACAGAATATTAATGCATCACGAGGTTTCTCATTGAAAACCATTATAAAGAAAATGCGTTGCATTCATATTCTGAGCTCATCTGCTCGCCTGTATATAGTATGCATCATCAAAAAGGGTTAACCTGAATTTTAACTTTTAATATCACGGTTTTAGTACATTAAGGCACTTTAAGGGTGGGATGCACTAAGGATTATTTAGCCTGGTGTCGGTTCACCCTCCGCCTATGCTGCTTGATCAGCCCTTTAATAATAGTTAATATGTGTTTAAAATTAAGTGGTGCAACACAACTCGATTTAAAATAAAACCAAGATCAACAAATTCTTGATTAGTGTTAAACGTTGTGTATTTTAATCCTTATTGGTGCAAATAACCAGATTTTTCACGTAAGCTTTTTAAAATATCGTCCCGCTGTTTTTAGTGATTGAAATCACTGCAGATTGGATCACTTGTGCCCAAAACTTGCATCTTGTTTACATATTTTTGCATTTAAGATGGAAAATTGACAGGATTGTGCTGCAGTTACATGGCTGTTTTGTCCGCCAGGGCTCCGCGACAATCACGTGACTGAAAACTCTGGATTAAAATGTTTTGTAAAATTAATATTTGTTGTGATTCTCAGTTAAAATAACAATCTATAAGCATTACTGTAAATAACATCTGTGGTATTACTTATATGCAACAGAGAGCTTAATTATTATATAAAGCTTGAATAATCGGTATCGGAAATACTGATCCGAGCATCCCTAGATTTAACAGATTTTTTTAGATTTAGCAACAAGCAACTAATGTTATAAAATGTAATCACAAGAATCATATTCAGTAGACTAGGGAGATATTATTGGAGACGGGAGGCAATTAAATCTTGTTGACGAGTCTCAAACATTACAGCCATATTGTTTTAAAGGATTTTGATTTGTGTCTGGCAGGGGCTGGTGTTGATTCAGCTAGTTTTACAATATTGGCCTACATCCTCTGTTTTATTTCTCAGTAATTTGGAATATAGGCATTAGGTGGGATTTCTGCTAACAGTGCTAAACATGCAGAAATGACCAGACGGCTTGTTTTCTCGAGCTTGTGACTTTATGGCATTCGTGGTTTCCATATGTTTTGAACAGTCCTGATTTTGCAGTTCTGTTTGGTGTTTTTAGTGGCGTAACTTCCTCAAATGTAGTTGAATTCTTCATGTTTTTTTGCTCACTTTCACCATTAAAACATCCCTGATAAATCTATGAAATAATATCCGGATGTGTTTTCCCCATCAGATTATCCCGGTTGACAAATTGGTGAAGGGCAAATTTCAAGACAATTTTGAATTTGTTCAGTGGTTTAAGAAGTTTTTTGATGCCAACTATGATGGAAAAGAGTATGACCCAGTGGAGGCTCGACAGGGTCAGGACACCATGCCTGCACCCAACCCCTCCATGCCTGCCCTCAGCAAGCCCAAGAAGATCATGAATGCAGGTTGGTCACCGATTCTTTGCACCTCATAGTTTTTTTAGCATTTTAGAATTAGAAATAATTATGCATATCTGCCTAAATACACCAAATGTTCAGTGTAAAGGTCTTTGCACTCTGAGTCCGAAATTTCCGTATGCGTTTTATCGTATTCGTCAACCTAAAAATTCGTCATGCACAGAAAACTTGCACACTGAGTCCGATGTGTATTAATTAAAGGATTAGTCCACTTTTAAATAATCTTTTTACTGATAATTTACTCACCCCCATGTCATCCAAGATGTTCATGTCTTTCTTTCGTCAGTCGAAAATAAATTAAGGTTTTTGATAAACATTCCAGGATTATTCTCCTTATAGTGGACATCAATGGCCTCCAGGCGGTTGAAGGTCAAAATTACAGTTTCAGTGCAGCTTCAAAGGGCTTTAAAAGATACCAGACGAATAATAAGGGTCTTATCTAGCGAAACGATCGGTCATTTAAAAAAAAAATACGAATGTATATGCTTTATAAACACACATTTTTGTCTTGCACGTGATTCCGCATTCTTCAAAACGCTTACGCTGTATGTCCTACGCCTTCCCTATTCTACTTATGGAAAAAAATTATACTGGTGCCACGTTCATTCCATAAGTTGAATAGGAAAGGCTAGGGATGGGTATCGTTAAGGTTTTAACGGTATTGCTACTCTTACCGATACTGCTTATCGATCCGGTACTTTAACGGTATTCTTATCGGTACTTTTTGTTTATATATATATATATATATATATATAAATAAAGCTGATTTAACATGAACAGCTTTATATTATATAGTGTCTGGCATTTTTTGTGTTTTATATAAGATACAGTAAGAACATGAACAAAGAAACTAAGTAAAACAAACCGACAAATACATTAAAACAAAGATCCAAATGAAATGATGTGTTCAGGTAAGTAATATAGGCCTAGCCTATAAAAGAAATCTAAGTAAAGTAACCAAATGTAAAATAACACTGCATGGTTTTCACTGTATAAATTAATAGATTAATGCTTATTAAAGCTAACTATATTCAGAAGAGGAGCTGTGAGTGAATTTCTCTTTGCATTTTGTTGTTTGATGGCAACACACAATTCAGCCTGAGGAACAGCGTCTCTTGCGTGGATTATTGTGCTTTCAACGTTTTAAAATGTTGATGATAATTATCAAACATTTACTGCAATTTAGCAACAGTAAAGACTGCATTTTACAACAATCACCAGTTGTGCTGATTCTGACGTTAAGTTTGCGTTTAGGGAGGAAGGAACGCGCACAGCTGTGAATAGAATGAAGGTGTGCTAGACGAAACGCGGATAGTTTTTAATAGTTTTACCTCAGATATCATCTTTCTGATCCTTGGAAGCCAAAATCGAAATCAAAAATAAAATTAGCTTAATATCACAGGCCTAAAGTGTAAGCAGATGTTTAGTTTAGTTCTCTCCTCTATCGTCAACATATTATACAGGGCTTTCATGTTGTGGGCGGCTGCGCGCGCTGTAGCTCCTCTGCGTGAGCGTGATCTCTCTTCTGGATTGCAAAAGCAAAAATGCATCATAGAAAAATGTCCTAATATTATTGCATACAGACACAACTGGCGAGATAGAATTTCCAAGATAATATGTCTATATAGCAATAATAAAAGTACCTGTATTTTCTTCATAATTTCTCCAGTACCGATAGCAGAACCGTTAACGTCAGAGCTTATCGATACACCGGTCTTTCATAATTTAGCCCCGGGGCCAATTTAATACCGGGTTTCGGTACCCCTCTCTAGGGAAGGCGTAGGACATACAGCGTAAGCTTTTTGAAGAATGCGGAAAGCGGATGCACGTGCAAGACGATAATTTGCGTTTATAAAGCATATACAGTTGTATTTTTATTTTTTTTCGAAAATGACAGATTGTTTCTCTAGATAAGACCCTTAATCCTCGTCTGGTATCGTTTAAAGCCCTTTGAAGCTGCACTGAAACTAATTTGGACCTTCAACCGTCTGGAGGCCAGTGAAGTCCACTATAAGGAGAATAATCCTGGAATGTTTTCCTCAAAAACCTTAATTTATTTTCGACTGAAGAAAGAAAGACATGAACATCTTGGATGACATGGGGGTGAGTAAATTATCAGGAACATTTTATTTAAAAGTGTAATCCTTTAAGCTGTTGTGAAAAAAATTTGCTAAACAATACAAAATGGGGTCTTCAAGCAGTGAGGATGATTTTGTTGTCCTCTCTCTTCTTAAAAAGAGAAAAAGAAAGAGGAAATATTGGGTCCATCCAATCCTGAGATTGCATAGAGAGGACGGAGAGTTCTACTTCCTTATCAAGGAGTTGCGGGATTATACTGAAATAATCACTGTAGCTGTAGGACAGTGGTTCCCAAACTGAGGTGACGGAGGGGGTACGTGAACAAAATGCCAAATTTTTTCTTCCCCACCTTAAAATAACATTAAAACCAAGCATGTATTTTCGAACAGGCACAATGCCATAACTACATGACATCCAATCAAAATACCACATCTTTTGCGGTCAAATCTGACAGCGTCCATTTCCACATAAGCCTGGCACAAAAGGTGCATTAAGATCAATTTAAGATTCAAACTCTTGATACAAAACACACCTTTTGTGAGTTCTTGTTTTTAATGTTGATAATATTTTACGAGCAAGAATGCAAATCCAAATATCCACACGATTGCAAATGTGACATTGATTTTATACAACAGTTGAAAAAACAAAAGGGTAATATTAAGTGATGATCTTCACAGCATTGTCAGTATTTGCAATGAAAGCCACAGCAGAATTACAACCCTAGTTAATTCGTGAACGAATCTGTAGCTTTGAACGAATCGTTCGTGAAAGTCATTGATTCAATGATTCATTCATAAATACAGCCACTTGCTTCGTTGAACAAATGACTCGATGACTCACGCCATCTACTGGCAGTTTTAGTATTTAAAATAATCACTTTTCATGTTTTTATCATTGCATATTTCTCTATTGAACATTTTTATTTTACTTAAAACATTATTAATGTTGTAAAGGTATTGATAAAGATAAAAAATGCACTGGAAAGTCAATTTAGGGTGGCAAATATTGTTCCTTAAAGGATTAGTCCACTTTTAAATACACTTTTCCTGATAAATTTGCTCACCCCCATGTCATCCAAGATGTTCATGTCTTTCTTTCGTCAGTCGAAAAGAAATGAAGGTTTTTGAGGAAAACATTCCAGGATTATTCTCCTTATAGTGGATTTCAATGGAGCCCAAACGATTGAAGGTCAAAATTACAGTTTCAGAGCAGCTTCAGAGCAGCTTCAAAGAGCTTTAAACGATACCAGACGAGGAATAAGAGTCTTATCTAGCGAAACGATCTGCCATTTTCGAACAAAATACAACCGTTTACGGAACGAACGCGGCACCGGTTTCGTTTTTTTCCTTAAGTAGAATAGGGAAGGCGTAGGACATTCAGCGTAAGCGTTATGAAGAATGCGGAAGCGGAAAGTACGTTCAAGGCGATATTTTGTTTATAAAGCATAAACGGTTGTATTTTTTTCGAAAATGACAGATCGATTCGCTAGATAAGACCCTTATTACTCATCTGGTATCGTTTAAAGCTCTTGAAGCTGCACTGAAACTGTCATTTTGACCTTCAACCTGTTGGTAGACATTGAAATACACTATAAGGAGAATAATCCTGGAATGTTTTCCTCAAAAACCTTCATTTCTTTTCGACTGACGAAAGAAAGACATGAACATCTTGGATGACATGGGGGTGAGTAAATTTATCAGGAAAAGTGTATTTAAAAGTGGACTAATCCTTTAATGGAAAAGGTTCAGTCTAAGTGGCAGAGAGGGGGTATGCGGAAGGATGGTAAATACCTCAGGGGGTACTCCACTCCAAAAGGTTTGGGAACCACTGCTTTAGGAAATACTGGTGTTACACATAGTCATAAAAACCTTTTATGTTCCATCTCTTTGTATTCTGCACTTTGTTTGTCATACAGTGCTTTGTGCTGCGAGACGAAGTGGATCAACTTGTCAGACGCCATTCTGGATTTTGGTGTTCACTTGTACAGTGGTTCTGAAATGCTTGCTACGGATGTAAAAAATTCAGAAAATTGAGCTGATTTTTTTTTATAATGGAAGAAAGTTTCGGAGGCAGTGTGTAAACGTGAATGACACAAAGTGAGGTCGTATTTATTATTTAATGTGCGAAAAGTTCAGACGTGAAGACTTTAAGAACTACACTGTCATTCAAAAGTTTGGGGCCTTTTTTTTTTCTTTTTTTTTTTGGAAGTAATTAATACATTCTTTGGCATGGATGCATTCAATTGATCAAAAGTTCAGCAAGTAATGTTGCTGAAAATTCAGGAATAAAATATATTTCAATATATATTCAAGTATAAAAGTTATTTTAAAGTGCAATAATATTTCACAATGTTACCGTTTTTTACTGTATTTTTAATTAAATAAATGTAGCCTTGGTGAGCATAAGAGAGCAAAAATCTGTGTATTTTCAGTGTAAATTAGCATCATTTTATTCCCTCATTTTATTAATATCCTGCAGTCATTGTTGTGTTCATGCCCATTTACATTAATTCCTCAGTAAGATATACATTTGGAGACCTGCTCATTTTGTTCTTGCCATTGGTTTGACCCGCTAAAACATCTCTGTTCACTGCAGTGCATCAGTCTACTCCTGTTAAGACAGCCAAAGCAGCTGCTGTAATCGGTATGAAGCTGCGTCATGGGCTCTTGGGCTTTTAAACATCTTCAGTGTCTGTAGGGGATAGTTTCTACACTGGTTTCTACACTTTAGTTTACGGAACAGTTTCAGTCTAGTCCTGCTTCTGCCGAAACATCTCAGTCTCTACTGACTAGTGTCCATCTGCTCACTGCAGTCTAGTCAGTGTAGACCAGGGGTGTCCAGACCTGCCTCTGGAGGGCCACTGTCCAGCAGAGTTTAGCTCCAACTTCCCACAACACACCTGCCTGGGGGTTTCTAGTATGTCTAGTAAGACCTTGATTAGTTGGTTTAGGTGTGTTTCATTGAGGTTGAGGGCTTCGAGCTAAACTCTGCAGGACACTGGCCTTCAGGAGCAGGATTGGACACTCCTGATAATGACAATGAGTAGTAAGAATTACACCTGTAACATGATGGCTGTTGCTGGAGAAGTTGACCACCTTGCAACAGTGAAATTTCATGTAAATTGAATGTTTAAATGTTTTGGATTTTTTAAAACCAGAACATGAAATCATTTTTAGTTTCAACTAACCCACCCACATGGAAACTGTAAGACTGAAACTTTTCCGAGAAGGGAATATGTGATGAGTCTGATGTGATTTTAGACTGTAAGTCATTTTAATATGCTCATGGACAGGCATGAAACGGTATTCACAACACACTTTAAGTTATCAAACATGTTTCAGAATTAAACTAGATATTTAAGAAGAAACAAATCAAGGCGGAGACTCAAAGACTTCAGGGCCTCTTTTGATTTTATGCTGACTTTATCACCAGCTTTCAACTTTCACTTCATTCATTGCAATAAAATACTTTATTGTTATGGTTGTCTGTGTTTCAAACTCATTTGTCAGACTCTTACTACTTTTTGTGATTGCTTGTTCCCCACAGCACCACAGAGAGCAGCCGTTGCCAAGGTAACACCCAAGATGGCACCTAGCTCTGCGCGGAGACCTGGTGCTGGTGGCGATGAAGAAAGGGCAGAGCTTATTCAGGAGGTTTGTTATACCCTGTACTCTCTCACATCATTGTGTTAGTCTGTTATAACACCCTCCATGACTGAAATGTTTGGCTACTTTCAGTTAAACATCTTGAAGTCTACAATCCAGGACATGGAGAAGGAGCGGGACTTTTACTTTGGCAAACTGAGGAACATTGAGCTGATCTGTCAAGAGAAGGAGGGTGAGGGAGACCCCACCCTGCAGAGGATTGTGGATATTCTTTATGCCACAGATGTGAGTCCAACACAACTGCAATCTCACTATAAATGTTAACAAGATTCTCAGACTTTTGTCTCTAATAAGATCCTTATTAAGGAAAAGTGATGTTATCATACTTATCATGATACAATATAATGTCATGATATGGCTTTTGTAGGAATGCGCATTTAGTAGTCAGCCATGATTCATTTATTTCATGAAGGATTGTCCATTATCACTGAGATACAGCAGAGGTGTAAATTGGACGTTTCATCGCAGTACAATCTGACCTTGATTCTTTAAAGGGTTAGTTCACCAAAAATGTCAGTTTCTCACCCTCATGTCGATCCAAACCCATAAGTCATCCATCTTCGAAACACAAATGAAGATATTTTAATGAAGTCTAAGCGATTTCTGTCCCGCTATTGACATTCCATGTAGCTACCACTTTGACACTTCAAAACGTCCATAAAGAGATTACAAACTAATCCATATGAATTTTCTGAAGAGACACAATTGCTTTGTGATGAACAGATTGAATTTAGACTTTTATTCACACTTAAACGTTGATCAGCAAAATTAAACAGAAGCTCAACCATAAATGCTTGATTTGCGAGAACAAACCATTGGTTCTTGCTGAAGCTCAAACGTTCTGTGTAACACATGAATGAACCTCATTGGTTCTCGCACTTCAAACAAACATGCTTGAGCTTCTGTTTACCATAACAGTTGTGTGAGTTGATGAATGTTTTTATGTGAATAAAAGCCTAAATTCAATCTGTTCATCATATAAAGTGATCGAGTCTCTTCAGAAAATTTGGACTAAACTGCTCAATTCATTTAAATTAGTTTTACGATCTCTTTATGAACTTTTTGAAGCTTCAAAGTGGTAGTTGCGTGGACTGTCAGTGGAGGATAAGAAATCTCTCAGATTTCATCAAAAATATCTTAATTTGTGTTCCGAAGATGAACGAAAGTGTTGGAACAACATGAGGGTGAGTAATTAATGACAGAACTTTTCATATTTGGGTGAACTAACCCTTTAAAGGGATGGTTCACCCAAAAATGAAAATCTTCCCATGATTTACTCCCTCAAGCCATCCTAGGTGTATATGACTATCTTCTTTCAGACGAACACAAGCCGAGATCTATTTAAAAATATTCTTAGTCCTGCAAGGTTTATAATGGTTGTGAATGGTAGGCCAAATTCTGAAGACAGAAAAAATGAATCCATACGACTCCCGAGGGTTAATAAAGGCCTTTTGAAGCGAAGGGATGCTTTTTTGTAAGAAAAATATCCATATTTAAAACTTTATAAATTCAAATAACTAACTTCCGGCGGACCATATGCATACTGCACAGGTCAATTTGGGCGGAAGAGCCTTTGACCTGAGGCGATGACGCAATGACGCACTGGGAGGCGCAGAGGAGAGAGCAAAACAAAACACTGGTCACAAATTAGAAGTTTAAAATGAGAAATTTTAAAGAGAAATGTCACAGGATTTCGATATAAGAGAAGAGGAGCTTGAGTTTGTTGCACAGCCGTATTTGTTTAAACCGCGAGAGGCGTCTAATCTTACGATACTCCAACATCCTGCGTCATACATCGCGTCAGAGGATTACTCATTTGACCCAAGTTGAGTTGTGCAGGTCGTCCGGCGGAAGCTAGTTATTTTTTGAGTTTATATATATTTTGAATATGGATATTTTTCTTACAAAAACGCATCCCTTCACTTCAAAATGCCTTTATTAATCCCCGGAAGTCGTATGGATTCATTTTTTTCAAGGATAGATGCATTTTTTCTGTCTTCAGAATTTGGCCTACCATTCACAACCATTACAAACCTTGGAGGACTAAGGATATTTTTAAATAGATCTCTGATTGTGTTCGTCTGAAAGAAGATGGTTATATACACCTATGGATTGAGGGAGTAAATCATGGGATGATTTTAATTTTTGGGTGAATTAAACCTTTAAGCCAGCGATCCCTCATAACATGCCACTATACCAGGGGTAGCGAACAGTCACAGTCCTGCAGAGTTCAGCTCCAACCCTGATGATAACTCAACTGCTGTAGCTTTCTAGCAACCCTTCAGGCCTTGATTAGCTTGTTCAGGTGTTTGATTAGGGTTGGAGCTGAACTCTGCTGGACTGTGGTTCTCCAAGACCGACGTTAGCCACCCCTGCACTACTATACGATTACAATTTGATTAGTTTCACAGACCTACAATCGATATTATATGTGCCTATTTTACACAATCGGTTTTATTTACTCACAAATGCAGCCAAAATATAACATGAATATTTAACTAAACTCTGAAAATGGCAAATACTGTATCCTATACGCTTAAAAATAAAGGTTCCAAAAATGGACTTTCGCAGTGATGCCATAGAAGAACCATTTTGGGTTCCCCAAAGAACCTTTCCTCTATGAAGAATCCTTTGTGCAATAGAGAGGTTCTTCATGGAACATCCACAACAAAAAATAGACGACGAATGAATTATTTTTTAGTACACGTTGCATCAACACACATCGTCATTTGATTGATGCATCGATCCATATTGATGTCACAACATGTTTTTCAACATCTTCACAGTACAACCATTTGACCCCTAAAATGAACACATTCTTGGAACAGTCTTTAAATGGCTAGACTTTTCTTATCAGATGACTCACTCTATCTCTCTCTGCCTCTTTCCTCCTTCCTTTCTTTCTCTCTTGCTCTCTCTCTCTCTCTCTCTCTCTCTCAGGAGGGATTTGTCATACCAGACGCTGAGTCAGAGGACCAGGAGGAGTTCTAATGCTCGTGACTTGTTGCAGTTTTACCCTCCTCTCACTCTCTCCATTCCCGTCCTCTCCACACAGTCACTTACCTCCCCCTACCACCCACACATCCCGTTATGCATTTGGACTTTTACCGAACTAACTCCATATTGAATCCCATTGCATCTGCTAAAGCATGTTGAAAGAACTGTTTTAATGCCCTCAGACCTCTGGTTGCCACGATACTCCCGTCTCGCTCCGAGGAAGAGTGCATTTCCTGTCTGTAAAATACAATCTAATATTGTTTTCCTCTTTCAGCAACTTCAGACACCTGCAAATGTATTTATCTTGTTTTAAATGTCTCTCAAACGTCTTGGACACATTGTCTGTAGTGTTTTATAGGTGACGTCTCCCCCTCACTGCTGTGATACATATCTGTGAACATGTCTTATTCAGAACCGTACATTACTGACACAAAACCAAGGGACGGAATGACAAAACGTGCGGTAGTTCATTGCAAAAAGCCTCTCTCTTCCTAGTTTCCACTCATGGTTTTGGTGCTTGCTTTAGCGTAAGGCAGATAGCAGTCACCACCGCTCCAGTCTATCCTCAGTGACTGTGCCTTATACAGACTGTCTGGAGGGAGTGGACCCAGTCTGATGTTTGTCTTTTCTTTGTTTTATGGATGTAGTGAAGCGTCATTTTGGAGCTGACGTATGTACTAACACTCAGTCGTGCTCTTTGGTGTACAGGATGCTGCTGAACTGTAGCGCCACAGTTGCATAAGTAAAAATATTTTATTATAATTTTATTGCGTTCGTTTTAAAGAATTATCCTAGCCACTACATTTGTGGACTCGAGGCCAAAATTTGAGTTGACAAAACAAACACTGCCCGTTTCTACCTGTTTTTACTGCCTTATATTTAATGCTTTTTTCTATCCTTTCATTCGCGCTCTCTCTTTTGGCAAATGTTTGTAATTCAAGTTAAAGTTTTGTTTTCTTTTTAATTATTTGTAGGAATAGCAGCAGCAGAATTTTGATTATTTCAGACCCAAAACTTTAAAGTACAAAAGATAAACCGTTAAATCCTTTTGAGTTATTTTAAAAGATTGCACTCTTTCATTCCCTAAATAACTCTGTCAAGCTGATACAAACACTAAAAATATCAACTAAAGGAGCTCTTTAGATGAAAGCTTTCCGTTCATTTTCTAAAAACCAGCGATCTGAATTTGATCTATGAGTTTTTGGAGATTCATAACGATTAGGACTTTGGATCACTGTGCTAACTGACTTTCTGATGTGTAGTTTCATTGTTTTCATGTGCACTGGTCATTCTCAATCGATATGAATTTTTCTCTGTGTGTAGTTCTCAATGTTGCATTTTACATCGATAGCACATGCAAAGCCGGCAATCAGAGTTTTTATTGGTGCTATGAAATACCTTGACCCTTAAGAACTTGCCTGTTTGTGCTAGAAGAGCCTCTTTGCTGGTTGTTTTGGTTTATTGGATTAGAAATGTTTGCTGCAGTTGGGTGGATGTAACGGCGCTGGATCTGTTCTAAATAGGCAACGATAGGAAAATAAGTGACACTCATTTTTGACAAATATCTCATTAAAATTTCACGTAATCCGAACTGTTAAATATTGGTGGATCCAAGTAAAAATGTGGAAGGAAGTTGTTTGGAAGCAGGTAATGTCTGTGAAACGCAGTGATTCACCCTTTCCCTCCTTTCTTTCAATGCTCTGTGGCCTTTAAGAACAATCTGTAGCGAAGGTACTCAGTACATTGTGGGGTCCGCACCACGACCGAGCTGTCTCTCTCCCTGTTTTTGTACTTGCAGGCTGTTAAGAGTTCCACATTTTTAACTGAAGTCCATTTCTTACAATAAAACAGTATTTACATGCTTTTCTGTTGGTGTCTTCATTTCTGGTGTTGAGGAGGGGCTTGTAGTTGTGTGGCATCTTGTTTTTGAGAGTTTGATTCAGACTTGTCTTTGTTCTTTATTTTTATGATTTTCCTTCATTTTTTTTTTTGTACAATAGAAATTCATCCAACCTGTGAAATTTGTCATGTAATGACCCAAAATTATGACAAATCTCAGATTTTACCAACTTTGTCTAGATTTTAGCTCCAAATACTGGACTTTCACTCAACCACCAGTGAGGTGCATCCTGGGAAATCACATGGACACCTACATGACGCATAGAAATAGGACCCAATGTACTGTTATTAAAGGGTTAGTTCACCCAAAAATGAAAATTCTGTCATTAATTACTCACCCTCATGTCGTTCCACACCCGTAAAACTTTCGTTCATCTTCAGAACACAAATTAAGATATTTTTGATAAAATCCGATGGCTCAGTGAGGCCTCCATTGACAGCAAGATAATTAACACTTTCAATGCCCAGAAAGCTGCTAAAGACATATTTAAATCAGTTCATGTGATTACAGTGGTTCAACCTTAATGTTATGAAGCGACGAGGATACTTTTTGTGTGCCAAAAAAACAAAACGACTTTATTCAACAATATCTAGTGATGGGCGATTTCAAAACACTGCTTCATGAAGCTTTACGAATCTTTTGTTTCGAATCAGGGATTCGGAGCGCCAAAGTCATGTGATTTTAGTAAACGAGGCTTCGTTACGTGATAAGTGGTTCACCACTGGGGGGCGTAACTTTGGCAGTTTGAATCACTGATTCGAAACAAAAGATTCGTAAAGCTTCATGAAGCAGTGTTTTGAAATCGCCCATCACTAGATATTGTTGAATAAAGTCGTTATTTTGGTGCACAAAATGTATTCTTGTCGCTTCATAACATTAAGGTTGAACCACTGTAGTCACATGATCTGTTTTAAATATGTATTTAGTAGCTTTCTGGGCATTGTAAGTGTAAATGATCTTGCTGTCAATGTAGGCCTCACTGAGCCATCAGATTTCATCAAAAATATCGTAATTTGTGTTCTGAAGATGAACGAAGGTCTTACGGGTGTGGAACGACATGAGGGTGAGTAATTAATGATTGAATTTTCATTTTTGCATGAACTAACCCTTTAAGGAGATTTCTGTGTATTTTTTAGTTGTTTTATGGATGTCTGTAAACTTAAAGGATAATGTTTTGGAAGAATATTATCAGTACCTTTTCCATTTTTCTACAGATTTTCTATATTACAGCGTAAATATTATTAGGTTGTGTATGGCTCTTAGTTGTTTTGATATTGGAATCGTTGATTCACACACTCACTGGTGACTGCCCGTTAACATATCAGCCAATCACATGGCAGCAACGGATTGAGTCTTGATTTCTGCTGCGACTTTTAGATGGTCAGAATTTGGCGTAAGCATGGATCCATCCTGCCTTATATCAATGGTTCAGGCCGCTGGTGTAATGGTGTGGAGGATTTTTTCTTATCACACTTTGGGCCTGTTAGTATAAATTGAGCATAGTTTAAACACCACAGCCAAACTTGAGTATTGTTGACCATGCCCTTTATGACCACAGTGAACCATCTTCTGAAGAATACTTCAGCAGGAAACACACCATGTCACAAAGCTCAAATCATCTCAAACTGGTTTCTTGAGCATGACAATGAGTTCACTAAACTCAACTGGTGAGTGTATTTCTGAGCACTCCACAGTCAGAAGACATCACCACTAGATGGCGGTTAGGATCAACTAATCAACAGTTGGGCTGTAGGACTGAAAATCCTCAAACAAGTTAGAAATGAACATGCTTGTTCCTTTCAGAGGCTGTTTTCACTCGCTGTCTCTACTGTGAGTATATGGTTGCTTTAAAGCAGTCATTACATGAAGAGTACGGCTCAAGCTTCGAGAGGAGAGTTAGTCCATTATTAAGGAGTGTGTGGGAGATTACAGCTCTTCTCTCTCAGTGTGGAACTGAATAACAGAGTAATAACTGTGTAGGACCAAACAGGTGTGCTGTGTTTCTCTGTCATCAGGCCTGGTGTCTGAGAACACGTTTGTGTGGGTGGAATGATGAAATTTAGCTGCTATGTTACGATACAATCCTGTCATAGAGGATAACTGTCATGGAAATACTTTTAGTATTTATTACATTTTGTAGATCATCATGACACTTTCTCTTGATAATAACACGAGATCCAAACGTCTGATGCCATGTTGAACATCTTTAGAACTGGTTTTGGTGGAACATACCAAATACTAAACTTGTTTAATTTTTAAAGAATGTTTAACAGCCCTTTATTTGTGACAACTGTTGTGATTTCACCTGCTCCAGCGTTGCCCTGTTCAGTTTCTTTTACACAGCTGCTGACAGTCTGTTGTTAATCAGAAAGAAAGACGTGCTGTTATTTTCAAACACTCTGAGTCTTCTGTCTCCCATCTTTCTTACTTGTCTCTCTGTGCTTTGTTAGAGTTACTGGACACACAGCTTTCCTTACAGAGGTCATTTATCTCCCTTCAAGTACAAACTTTCCTCAAGAAGACAGAAAGATCTTAAACTTGCAATGATTTTCAGATCTATTTATGGAGATCATGGTATCATGCAGTGAAGACACTGACAACTAGTCATTACATACTTTTTTAATTTCTTTATCCGCTTTATTCCTGACGAGCCTACTGTGTTTTGAATTATGGGTGGCACTTCCGGTTTGGGGAACTTCCGTCCAAAAAGACTGAAATGAATCGTTTCAAATCATAAGGTTGCGCTACAAATAAAGCTTATCCGTCAGTTTGACTTAATGAGCTGTCAATGTTTTATTTTCAGACATCATGAGAATAACGTAACGCTTGGTATTTTAACGTAACATGTTATAACAAGAATATCTATGGCGAGAGCTCTTTTCAGCCGCTGCTTTCTATCCTCGTGATTATTTTCTTTTGTCTCTTTGCATTCTGCTGTAATAGTATGAAAAAGCACAACATATACTGCACATTTGTGGTCTGTTCTCCCATAATTCACGCAAAGCGTCATGGGGCGTCTGAATAAGGTGGATATTGTTTTTTCTTTATGTAAACATATGGCTGCATCTCTATTTACTATCCATCCTAGTATGCAGGATTACTATTGCACTCTTAAAAAAATCACAGCAATGCCATAGAAGAATCATTTGGTTTCTCAAAGACCCTTTCAGCAAACAATTCTTAAAAGAACTATTTTTTTCCCTTAGTGTGAAGAACATTTTAAAACATTTAAAGAAGATTTTTCCACTCTGAAGGACCTTTTGTGCAATGGAAAGGTCCATGAATGTTAAAGGTTCTTCATGGAACCAGATGGCAATAAAGAACCTTGTAGTCCATCTCAAATTATATGCCTTGCAAACTAAGGTACCCAGATATTTGATTGTTTGTACATGTGTGGTACAGATCATCAATGACTCCACTGCTGAAGGAGTGAACCCAGCTAACAAAAATATGTTCTGAGAACGTTTTGCTAATGTTTTCATTAAAGGTGCAATATGTAAGATTTTCTGTCCGCTAGAGGCCTATTCAAAACAAAGGCGTAGCTTGATGACGGCAAGTTTGAGCGTGGAATCTTGGGACATGTGGCCGGTGGAAAGAATCGGGATAGGACTCGAGAAGAAATCATGTTCATGGATACAATTATTAATGTTACTGTAGTATGAAGCAGAGCAGGACCGAGTGTTGAACGAGGAGCTGGAGCGATTGTGCAACACACGAGCAGCGGGACTTTTATTATGACACAGTCGTCGGCGCCGCTTCCACTTTTCCGGTCATGAGTATGAGGTAACGCAGCTCTGTTTATCATATTAGACACATTTGAGAGTGTTGAAAATGATGTTATAACGTTACTCTGTGCGTTCGCTCGGCGGCTGCTGTGAGACACTGTTACACACTGCAGTAAGATAGATCGATTTTACAATATCATATTAAATGCTGGATGGCTTGTGTTGATAAATGACATGCAATTATTTTAAAGCGTATTGTATGATGGAGAAAATGCTGTATTACTGTTACTAAAAATAAAGCTGCATCTGATTATGCTATGTTAGCTACTTGACAAAATAGTGTTTTTCTCTGAGGCGTGGTAAAGCATGGTACTCGCAAAAAAAATCAAGAAAATTAGATTTAAACAATAAGACTAAACGTGTTGAGCTATATAACAATAATTAGTTTTCTGTCTATAAATATATCCAAACAGTTGTTCCCTTGTGTATTAAAACATGTAAATATTAAAGCGTCTTTGGTGTTTCTACAAAATAAAACCGGAAACCGAGGGTAACGCGGGTGTGACGCAATTGACAGCGACTCCTCACACGTCCCGGAGCCTTGGGTAACATTGCAATTCTCTCATGATTTACAAATAGTTGCAAACATTTAGGATATTGTAAGTACTCAAGTGAACAAAATATACAACACTGGTCTAGTGGTTTTTGGATATTTTACTGCAAAAATTCTTACATATTGCACCTTTAAGTAAACGCTATTTCTAAATGTTCTCAGAACATTCAAAATGTTTTTGGTTTTTGTCTTGGTTATGTGAACGTTTTAGGAAATGTTCGATTTTATTAGTTTGCAAACATTATGGGAACGTTACTTTTGAATGTTCTCTAAGACAAGTAGTAAGTATTTAAAAAAAAAAAACAGAAGAATGCCCAACTAAAAAGAAAAACATCCCCTGAATGTTTTTGTGTTAACATTTTGAAAACCCTATTAAAGACCAGATAACTTTGAACGAACATTCTATTAACATTACTGGAAGAACGTTCTGAGAACATTCCCTGTTAGCTGGGAAACGGGTTAGTGTTTTTCCCCCCAATTAATGGTTGTGTTATACCCCTGACATCAGACTCTCATTTCTTCCTCCCAGACACCAAAGAGCCGCAACCGTTGTAGCCATCAAAATAGAGACCCTTCAACATTATCATTCATTATTATATTCTGTCTGAAAACAGCAATGCTAATCGTGCTAATCATGCATGTTCTTTGTGAGAGATATACTCTCATTTTAAAGGCTAGAGAGTATTCTGTCTGTCTGAAATGCTTCACTGCTCACTTAGCGAGACCTCCGGCCTTTTGTTCCTTATCCGCAGTTAGCGCCCTGATTATCTCTTTTCATGCAGACTGAACTTCAAAGCATTAGAGCTCAACAAATCTGAGGGAAGAGCAAGAGGAAGCAGTGTTTTGTTAAATAGGATGTTTAAGGGGGTGCGAAAGATGCTACAAACTTGTAGGTACTTGCCATCCAGTCAGACGTGGCGCTCACATGCTAACACAACCGCTGGGCGCGATGCCAGTACAATAAAACTAGATAAGAACTATGCCTGTAGGCTATATATACCTGTGATGATATTTGTCTGATTATGAACATCATTGGTGCCAGCTATTTGCTAAAAATACGTATTTGTGGAATGGCTTAGGCTGCTGGAGAGACTTATCCAGTACCCATCATGCCTGTTTGACTCGGGGATTAGGACTTAAACACCAAGTTTGTTGTTGAACCTTTAATGCCGCACTCCTCACTCGTGTCTTTGCTAGGGGCAAAATAATCAGAGGTCCTGTCTTTTGCTATTTCCTTCAATAGGAGTTTGGTTTATAATACCTGCTCTTTATTGTTTGTGCAGCGCAGGATGCTGGTGAATGTTTAGCGTTGGTTATCCGTCTTTTTCTCTGTGTTAATGCGGAATTAGAGGTGTTGAGATCCTGCTGTCATTATTAATGTGTGGATTGAGGGGTCTGACACGTCGAGCAGGTGTGTTTGTGTAGGGGGAGGACAAATGTTGAGTTTGCTTTAGTCTCTTTCTCATGAACGTGCTCCTCACGATCTCAGTAATCTTTATTGGTGGTGTTTGCCTGAAAACACATAAAAAAAATCTCATAGGTTTACTAAAAACAAGAAAAGCGTATGACCCAGGGTTGCCAGGTTTTCACAACAAAACCCGCTCAATTGTTGCTCAAAACTAGCTCCAATCGTGTTTCAGGGGGGTCCAACGGTTAAAAAAACGTGTTTTTGGCGGGGATCCCCTGGTAAAATTCGCATTCCAGTGGCTAAATATCATGTTATTTGTAGTTGCTTCAAGCCGCGGACATGAAAAAAAAACCTGCGGCAACAGTGCTAAAGTAGCCCAATCAGCAGGAAAACTGCAAACTTGGCAACACTGATATGATCTAGCTGTGGGCTGTTTTTTTTTTATAGAAGCCTGTTTCCACTTTTGAGTAAAAAGAATAAAAATTTGTTATAAATATATAATTATTATATTAGTCATTGTTAAAAATATAATTTGAATAAAATTTATAGTATAAAAATACCATAATTAATAATATAACAAAATATAATGTACTAATACAATCTCACAATTGTTCTGACTATTTCTCGTATTTAAAGGTTCACTATGTAACTTTTGTCCATCTAGTGGTTAAAGAACAAAACTGCATGCATTTTGCGGAAGAACTTGATGCTTCAGCTGTGCGTGACTGAAGATGAACCTTCAAAACAGATTACGCTGACAATAAACTCTGTTAGAGAGCTACATATGGCAATGTTTCTGTTCAACAAAATACCTTACTCACCTGCTGATTAATAAAAACACTGTCTCCACGTCATTTTTACAACATTTTAAATCCCTCAGTTCCAATCCAGAATCCCAGAAATGCCAATAAAATGTTGATTCTTGTTTTATTACGAGCTCTGTTGCGTTCTCTTTTTGACAACAGACTCTCCTCTGTTCACCATTTATTTTAAAATGGGTGATTCCCTGTGATCCCTGTCAACCTTTCTCTCTCGTTGTGGCAACTAACCCATGCCACTCCCACACCATACATGCGTCAAAGTAGCCGGAGCAACTTTTCTCTATTTATGCATATGACGAGACACGCACGGGCGAGTGACACGTGTATGCAATTTCCTGTGAAAACCATCCTGACAGGTCTAAAATATAAACATTTATAATAGCTTACCATAGTAAACCACGGTAAAGCCGCAGTCACACTAGACTTTGAATGTGCGAAATTTCTTCGGATGCTGTAACGGTCATGATATGACGTCACGGTCTACAGCGTCTTTTTTATAAACATGAATTCAACACATAACTTAAAGTAATATATTCCAAATGTAAAAATATAGTCCTACTCGACTTTACTGCAAAAATATAATTCTTTTAATTTAGGCAAGAGGTCATGCCGTGACGAATCGATCTTCTACTGGTCGCACGTCTTCACATGGTGTGAATTAACAGGTCAGAGTTCACCAAACTTTGGAACGCAGCGAAATGCAAAATTTTTCGCACGAGCTTGCATTTCTGGTCTGACGCATTTGCATGCGTTTGAATGGAAGTCAATGGAACGAAAAGTGCAAAAGACAAAAACACTGTAACGAGGATCGTTGAACAAACGAACGTTCAGCAAACTTTAATGATAAAATAAACAAAGACAAATATCTGGATATCCATTAGTGGATGGTGCTCTAGCTCCTTTGACCCCTGGTGGACAGTCGGCAGCGAGTCCCCAGGTTCCCTGCTCCTCCCCGATCATGGTTATTTCATCATGATTTCACTTTTTTAACTTTAGTTAGTGTGCAATGTTGATCATAAACAACATCTGCAAAGTTACGACGCTCAAAGTTCAATGCAAAGGGAGATATTTTCTTTTACAGAAATCGCTTTTTAAGGACTACAACAAACAGCTGGTAGAAACTACAACAAGCTTCTTCCCGGTTAGTGACATCACAAAGCCTAAAATTTACATAAACCCCGCCCCCGAGAACACACAACAAAGGGGGCGGGGCCATGTTGGGCTGCTTTAGAGAAGAGGAAGAGTTGTTGTAGTAGAGTGTTGTTGTCATGCCGTCATTTTACGCCGGACTGCTTCACAAACGAGGGTCAATTCAACACAAAAGATGAACATGACGGCACATGCTAGTGGATGAGTTGAATCAACTCCACAGCAACTACATAAATTTATCCACTAACCATTCAGAAACGTCTAAAAGTTGTAACTTCTTCCTGAGTCTCTCCATCAGTGTCGACTCCGGTTTGAACAATGTAAGGCTGAACACCGTTACTGACAATCCTCATTTTGGCTGCGTGAGATTCTCCAGCTTTGTTGTTGTTGAGCCGTTAAAGCTCCGCCCTCTTCTGGAAAGGGGGCCGGGAGCAGCAGCTCATTTGCATTTAAAGGGACACACACAAAAAAAACGGCATGTTTTTGCTCACACCCAAATAGGAGCAAATTTGACAAGCTATAATAAATGATCTGTGGGGTATTTTGAGCTGAAACTTCTCAGACATCAGAGACAATATTACATCTTGTGAAAGGGGCATTATAGGTCTTTAAGACTTTATTTAAGACGCCATATCTTAATTACTTTATTTTTCACAGTTGTGACTATTTCTCATAATTTTCATATCTCACAATTTTGTTTTCATATCTCATAATTGCAACTTTATATCACATAATATTGACTCGTGACTCAATATTGAACAGTGCAACCACTCAACAATAAAGAGTTTTGCATGGGCATCACTCACATTTTCTCGAGAAAATGTACAAATCTAGTTTTATTTTCACCCTCTCTCTCATGTGCACACAAACATTCAGTTGATCCTGGACAGGTGAAGAGTGCGAAGAACCACATCACAGTTAAGATCAGGCCTGTCTGGTCACGTCTGTGCCACATCAGAACTGTGTTTGTGACAAGACGGTTTCCTCTGAACTTTATCAAACAATCTCTCAGACACTCAACAGATTGTCTGAATGGAAAAATATGTGATGTGAGCATATGCATCTTGTAAATAATGTTAAGAACAGCCCTAGTTTAGTTGCTGACCTGAGTCTGTAAGGGTGTGACGGGGTGTTTCCACATCGTTCTCACTCTTTAAAAGCTTTCCTGTAGCTCAGTGGTTAGAGCGTGGCACTAGCAATGCCAAGGTCATGGGTTCGATCCCAGGGATTGCACATACTCAGATACAAATGTATAGTATAATGCAATGTAAGTCGCTTTGGATAAAACCGTCTGCCAAATGCATAAATGTAAATGTAAAAGAAATCCCTGGCAACCAGGAGGTCACTAAGGCCTCAATCAAGACACTTAGTCACTTCAGACAAAAAGAATCGAACCCCCTGTCTTTCATCTCTTGTATTCTGAGTTGACTCTCTTGTCCATAAAGGAAGTATGTGACAGCTGGATGGTGTCTCCTTCATCCTTCACTTGTGAGATTTGTCTCCATCTTCTTTCGTTTTGGTCTGCCGTGTGGAATGTGTTCTTGTTTGGAAGTGAATGAGAGTTCGGTTGCATTAGCAGGAGGACTCGAGACTTCCAGAGTCAAACAGCGATCTGACCCCTGCAGTTTTTGGCGATACTCCTCTGAGAGCAAAGTTCAGAGGTCAACATGTGTAGGACAGATGAAAATATTAGTGTGTCGGCTTCATTCATTAAAAATGACACGAGTCAGCAGGGGAGTTAAAGTGATAGTTCATCCAAAAATGAAACCTCTCATAATTTACTCACCCGAATGAAAAAGATAATTTGAAGAATGTTGGAAATCAAAACGTTTCGGTTCTCATTGACTTCCATTATATTTTTTGTCTGTACAGTGGAAGTCAATGAGAACTAAAAGTCTTTGATTATCAATATTTATCACAATAATATTCATCTCCTCTTAGAGATTTCAAGCTACAACCACCAAACTGGGGTCAGACCTTCAGACTGTTCTTTTCTAACTGATCCGACTTATGATTTTTGATAAACATACAAACAAACTTGTGAAAAAGTCCCAGACTTTCAATGAGGGGGTCAAATAATAACACAATAAGACTTGTAGAGTCTATCGCTAGCAAAGGGTAATGAATATCCTATGACATGTAAAACATGCTAGCAAAATGCTAATTCATGCTAGCAACATGCTAATTCATGCTAGCAACATGCTAATTCATGCTAGCAACATGCTAATTCATGCTAGCAATATGTTAACGTTAACAACATGCTGAAAAATGCTAGCAATGTGTTAAAACTTACTAACAACATGCTAAATCATGTAAGCAATGTGTTAAAAACATGATAGCATGTTAATTCATGTTAGCATACATGCTAATTCATGCTAACAACATGTAAATATGCTAGCAATATGCTAAATCATGCTAACGACATGCTAAAACATGCTAGCAACATGCTAATTAATGTTAGCAATGTGTTAAAACATGATATCAAAATGTTAATTCATGTTAGTGACATGCTAATTCATGCTACTTCATGCTAACAACATGTAAAAATGCTAGCAGCATGCTAATTCAGGCTAATAACGTGCTAAAACATGTTAGCAAACATGCTAATTAATGTTAGCAATGAGTTAAAACATGCTATCAACATGTTAAGTCATGTAAGCAATGTGTTAAAAACATAACATGTTAATTCATGTTAGCAAACATGCTAATTAATGTTAACAACATGTAAATATGCTAGCAGAATGCTAAATCATGCTAACGAAATGATAAAACATGCTAGCAACATGCTAATTAATGTTAATGTGTTAAAACATGATAACAAAATGTTAATTCACATTAGCAACATGTTAATTAATGCTAACAATGTGAAATCATGCTAGAAACATGTTAATTATGTTAAAATATTAACAATATGTTAAATCATGCAGGAAACATGCTAGTAACATGTTAACAATGTGCTAATTCATGCTAACACAATGCTAAATAATGCTAACAATGTGTTAAAACATAACAAAATGTTAATTCATGTTAGTGACATGCTAATTCATGCTACTTAATGCTAACAACATGTAAAAATGCTAGCAGCATGCTAATTCAGGCTAATGACGTGCTAAAACATGCTAGCAACATGCTAATTCATGCTAGCAACATGCTAATTCATGCTAGCGATATGTTAACGTTAACAACATGCTGAAACATGCTAGCAATGTGTGCTAAAACTTACTAACAACATGCTAATTCATGTAAGCAATGTGTTAAAAACATGATAGCATGTTAATTCATGTTAATGACATGATAATTAATGCTAACAACATGTAAATATGCTAGCAATATGCTAAATCATGCTAACGACATGCTAAAACATGCTAAAACATGCTAGCAACATGCTAATTAATGTTAGCAATGTGTTAAAACATGATATCAAAATGTTAATTCATGTTAGTGACATGCTAATTCATGCTACTTCATGCTAACAACATGCAAAAATGCTAGCAGCATGCTAATTCAGGCTAATGACGTGCTAAAACATGTTAGCAACATGCTAATTAATGTTAGCAATGTGTTAAAACATGATATCAAAATGTTAATTCATGTTAGTGACATGCTAATTCATGCTACTTCATGCTAACAACATGTAAAAATGCTAGCAGCATGCTAATTCAGGCTAATGACGTGCTAAAACATGTTAGCAAACATGCTAATTCATGCTAGCAATGAGTTAAAACATGCTATCAACATGTTAAGTCATGTAAGCAATGTGTTAAAAACATAACATGTTAATTCATGTTAGCAAACATGCTAATTAATGTTAACAACATGTAAATATGCTAGCAGCATGTTAAATCATGCTAACGAAATGCTAAAACATGCTAGCAAAACATGCTAATTAATGTTAACAATGTGTTAAAACATGATAACAAATTGTTAATTCACATTAGCAACATGTTATTTAATGCTAACAATGTGAAATCATGCTAGAAACATGTTAATTATGTTAAAATGCTAACAATATGTTAAATCATGCAGGAAACATGCTAGTAACATGTTAACAATGTGCTAATTCATGCTAACACAATGCTAAATAATGCTAGCAATGTGTTAAAACATAACAAAATGTTAATTCATGTTAGTGACATGCTAATTCATGCTACTTCATGCTAACAACATGTAAAAATGCTAGCAGCATGTTAATTCAGGCTAATGAAATGCTAAAACATGTTAGCAACATGTTAATTCATGCTAGTAATGTGTTAAAACATGATAACAAAATGTTAATTCATGTTAGTGACATGCTAATTCATTGCTACCAATGAGTTAAAACATGCTATCAACATGCTAATTCATGTAAGAAATGTGTTAAAAACATAACATGTTAATTCATGTTAGCAAACATGCTAATTAATGCTAACAAAATGTAAATATGCAAGCAGAATGATAAATCATGTTAACGACATGCTAAAACATGCTAGCAACATGCTAATTAATGTTAGCAATGTGTTAAAACATGATATCAAAATGTTAATTCATGTTAGTGACATGCTAATTCATGCTACTTCATGATAACAACATGTAAAAATGCTAGCAGCATGCTAATTCAGGCTAATAACGTGCTAAAACATGTTAGCAAACATGGTAATTCATGCTAGCAATGAGTTAAAACATGCTATCAACATGTTAAGTCATGTAAGCAATGTGTTAAAAACATAACATGTTAATTCATGTTAGCAAACATGCTAATTAATGTTAACAACATGTAAATATGCTAGCAGCATGCTAAATCATGCTAACGAAATGCTAAAACATGCTAGCAAAACATGCTAATTAATGTTAACAATGTGTTAAAACATGATAACAAATTGTTAATTCACATTAGCAACATGTTATTTAATGCTAACAATGTGAAATCATGCTAGAAACATGTTAATTATGTTAAAATGCTAACAATATGTTAAATCATGCAGGAAACATGCTAGTAACATGTTAACAATGTGCTAATTCATGCTAACACAATGCTAAATAATGCTAGCAATGTGTTAAAACATAACAAAATGTTAATTCATGTTAGTGACATGCTAATTCATTGCTACCAATGAGTTAAAACATGCTATCAACATGCTAATTCATGTAAGAAATGTGTTAAAAACATGATAACATGTTAATTCATGTTAGCAAACATGCTAATTAATGTTAACAACATGTATATATACTAGCAGAATGCTAAATCATGCTAACGAAATGCTAAAACATGCTAGCAACATGCTAATTAATGTTAACAATGTGTTAAAACATGATAACAAAATGTTAATTCACATTAGCAACATGTTAATTAATGCTAACAATGTGAAATCATGCTAGAAACATGTTAATTATGTTAAAATGCTAACAA
>RJVU01053075.1:2730733-2803815 GCA_003731715.1 Anabarilius grahami
AAAAATCCTGGAATGTTTTCATCAAAAACTTTAATTTCTTTTCGACTGAAGAAAGAAAGACATGGACATCTTGGATGACATGGGGGTGAGTAAATTATCAGGAAAAGTTTATTTAAAAGTGGACTAATCCTTTAAATCATGCTAGCAAAATGATAATTAATGTGTTTAAACGTTAAATCATGCTAGCAATGTCTTTATTTCTTTTTCCACTTCACTAAATTTAAAGCTTATAAAACTTTTTAACTTTCATACGGCTTTGCCAAGCCAACATCAAAGTTTGTCCCGACGAACTTTACTCATCTAGTATAATATTCTTATTCTGTTCTTCAAATTATCTTTATTTAAAGAAAGTAAGTCATACAGGTTTGGAATGGCATCCTTTATCCCCTGAAGAACATGTTTGTCTGTTTTTGTCAATGGAGAGACACCAAATGTCTTCTTCACACATCTGGCTGCCGTCTTATCTTGACTGCTTGACAGCCACTGGTTTCATTCACTTTCATCGTACGGAAAAGGTCAGCGTTGGCATCCTGCCCATCATCTCCTTTTATGTTCTACAGAAAAAAACGAAAGATGAGTTCGAAACAACGTGAGGGTGAGTGAATACATTTTCATTTTGACCAAAACATGACTCCAGACTTTTGACCTCAGCAGCTTATTATTCTGCAGCAAATAATGGACTGAATATGTGTGTGTGTTTTATGACTAGCAGTCAGAGGGGCGCCTCTTTGCTGGCTGCGTTTCAGGTGGTCAAAATGATGGGTGAAGAAAACACCTGCTCCTCTCCTCCCTCTGTCCCCTCTCTCTCACTTTGTTCTCTGGAGCGCTGCCATTTAATTAAACCTCAGGTTCTGTAGACTGGAAAATGAAAGCCTGAGACGCTGTATGAGGTGTGGAGGAATGTGAACGAGCTCTGGTGGGAAATCTCACAGTGTTGGATGGTGTAATGCACAGTCTTGCTGCTCGCTATTACAAATGTTGCTTGTCTGTTGTGAAAACATTTCTGCACTGATTTTTAACCTTTGCACCTCTTATTAAGTATGTATTGTGTTTCAATAAAATATCCTTTTTGAAATAACAGAGGCTCTGAGATGTTTTCTTTAAAGCATAGAAATTATGGTTAAGCCTAATAGGGTATCACTAGTACAGTATAACATGATCTTTTTCTTAGCTGTGGAAAACACAAGTGCTCTAACAAAAGTCCATGTCATGCCTTTAAGAACCCTCCAAAAACTCAAATAATAGGCCTAATAATAATAATAATAATAATGATAATAAATATAGCTGCGAGCAGCAATTATTGGGGTTCAAGCGCTTTAAGGCCTTAAAGGATTAGTTCACTTTCAAATAATTTTTTCCTGATAATTTACTCACCCCCATGTCATCCAAGATGTCCATGTCTTTCTTTCTTCAGTTGAAAAGAAATTAAAGTTTTTGATGAAAACATTCCAGGATTTTTCTCCTTATAGTAGACTTCAATGGGCACCAAACAGTTGAAGGTCAAAATTAGTTTCACTGCAGCTTCAAATTGTTCAACACGATCCCAGATGAGAAATAAGGGTCTTATCTAGTGAAACCATCGCTCATTTTCTGAAAAAAATTGAAAATTATATAAGTTTTAACCATAAATGCTCATCTTGAACTAGCTCTCTTCTTCTTCTCTATTAGAATTCCAGCAGTGTAGACACTGCTAAGTGTATTACTGCCCTCCACAGGTCAAAGTTTTGAACTAATTTTTATATGCAATATGCTAGTATATAACCATTAGTTCAAACTTTGACCTGTGGAGGGCAGTAATACACTTAGCAGCGTCTACACTGCTGGAATTCAAATAGAGAAGAAGAAGAGAGCTAGTTCAAGATGAGCGTTTAAGGTTAAAAATTATATAATTTTCAATTTTTTTCGAAAATGAGTGATGGTTTCACTAGATAGGACCCTTATTTCTCATCTGGGATCGTGTAGAACAATTTGAAGCTGCAGTGAAACTAATTTTGACCTTCAATCGTTTGGTGCCCATTGAAGTCCACTATAAGGAGAAAAATCCTGGAATGTTTTCATCAAAAACTTTAATTTCCTTTCGACTGAAGAAAGAAAGACATGGACATCTTGGATGACATGGGGGTGAGTAAATTATCAGGAAAAGTTTATTTAAAAGTGGACTAATCCTTTAAATGTGTAAAAAGGTATTATGTTTTAATTAGCAAGCATGTAACCATCTCGATCATAGATGGAAAAGAGCATTTAGAGCAAATATAGGCAATTTATCAAAGGAAATATATGGTTTTAAAGCTTTTAAACAGTTATTGAGGTTGAGCCAGAAACCTAGGACTAGTTCGCCAAAGTTTGTTTTTGAAATAATCTCCAATATTTACTGAACGATTTGATGGACTTGAGGCAAAGTTGCTCAGAATGAGGAGTTTCGTTCCGATCTGCCTCCATTACCCTTGTCTGATAGCTGCTCAAGCATCATTGGCTGATGGTGGACATGTTTTTTGAGATGCGTCAATGTCCTCACGGACAGTCATTGCACCTTGGACAAAGACTCTGCATGTCAATTTTCAAGTCGATCGGACTAACGGTGAAGTAGTTATAGCCCTTTTTATGTTTTATTTTTCCTGTTATAGTGCCACCAAGTGGCCAGTCGCACTTGAACACCTAACAGAATTAATAATTAAATACCGAAGAGAACCACATAAATGCACATTAAAATGCTGCATGCATATTATTACAGCACTACTGCTAGAGCGCTTTTCTGCAAGGGAAAATAAAAATATTTCATAAATATTAGTTGCTCCAAACTTAATAAACAAAAATTAAAACATTTAAGCAGACACTTCAATACAGAGATCGTTTCTACAAATGTTTGATAATGAATTGCTGCGACGCAGTTGACCCTTCGCCGGGAGTTTGATTGACAAGCGATCTAACCAATCATAAGGCCGAATTTTGTCAGACAAAGCAGTCAGGAGTTAGAAGATTAACCTTGGTGGACTTGAACTTGAAAAATGGTGTGTACTGACGTCTTTTCGCGTTTGAAACAACATTCCTTCTGATGTTCATTCATGTTTATGTGATTCTACAAATTAACTGGGGCAGTCGTGGCCTAATGGATAGAGAGTCGGACTTGTAACCCATAGGTCATGGCTTCGAGTCTCAGGTCCGGCAGGGATTGTCGGTGAGGGGAGTGAATGTCCAGCGCTCTCCCCACTCTCAATACTGAGGTGAGACCCTTGAGCAAGGCACCGTACCCCCAACTGCTCCCCGGGCGCCGCAGCAATGGCTGCCCACTGCTCCGGGTGTGTGTTCACTGCTGTGTGTGTGCACTTGGATGGGTTAAATGCAGAGCACAAATTCCGAGTATGGGTCACCATACTTGGCCACATGTCACTTCACTTCACTTCTCACTTCACTTCTTCACTTCAACTAGTGAGAATAGATGATTGATTCATGGGTTCGGAGCGCCAAAGTCATGTGATTTCAGCAGTTTGACACACGATCCAACCACTGATTCGAAACAAAAGATTAGTAAAGCTCCGAAGCTTCATGAAGCAGTATTTTGAAATCGCCCATCACTAGATACTGTTCAAAAGCCATCAGATTTCATCAAAAATATCTTAATTTGTGTTCTGAAGATGAACGAAGGTCTTACAGGTGTGGAATGACATGAGGGTGAGTAATTAATGACAGAATATTCATTTTTGGGTGAACTAACCCTTTAAACACTTTATTTGGTTTTTTTTTTGTGTAATTTGCTCGCCCAATTCACTGAAAAGAGTCATTCGAGAGCGAGAAGGATGTCTTTTCTTAACAAAGTTATCTAATATATTTAAAAGAATTATATAACAAGTAATATAGCGCATGAGTCGTATAAGCTACTTTTATTATAATACTGGTGTTATTGCATCAATCTTTTGTCATTGCATGGAAAAGATATTGTTAAAAGCCACTGTCATACTCACTCAATGGTGAGTATGACAGATTTTTCATATATCCTTTTATATTTACCATGTGGATGATAACACAAAAAGCATGAGATTCAGGAATAAGGTCTCCAGCAATAACACACAGCCTGTCACCTATTCATTGGGTGTCACAGCGTGAGAGAGAAACAGGACTGCACGCGCACCGCACTGCCCTCTCAACTCAAACGCGCGCGCGCACAGTGCACTGCCCTCTCAGAACTGAACTCAGCAGCACAGAGGCAGAGCCCGAGAGAGAAGGTGCCCACCGAGCCGCACTTCTGCCTGTTATTACTGTATATTACACACAGAAAGAAACCGCAACGACTTTCCGTATACTCTGTCTCTCCAAATGTCCGTGACTAACACCACAGAAAGCTCTCAGTGGACATTTTGACCAGTTTCAGCAGTGTTGAGCGTGCGGCACAGGTGAAGATGGCGAGGGGAGCGTCGCGCGCACCGGTGTTTGTGTTTCTATCGCTGCTGCTCCTCATTGAAGATTTAACGGCGCAGGAATTGCCCACCGGCGGCGTGAACGGATTCAGTTTGCACCCACCGTATTTTAATCTAGCGGAGGGAACGAAAATCACGGCCACGGCAACCTGCGGTGTGGACGAGAACGAGCAGCCGATTCAAGACCTGTACTGCAAACTGGTCGGGGGGCCCGTGTTAGGGGACCCGAGTCAGACTATTCAGGTAAAGATGTGGAAAATACTCACTTTTCTAAGGTTTACATTACTTAAACATGGATAAAAGCGTATGTTTGATGTTAGTTGTCGATATAGCTTATATTGGATTGAATTTGACTTTGTGAAATGCGCTTTTAATCGTTTTTGTATTAAACATGATGGTATCATGGTTCTGAATAATTCCCATAATCATTTTCAAAGATGGAACTGCCATGGTACATGTTATCATATTAGACTTATTACCATAGTCCCCTGTAATATTTTTAGTTTTATTTATTTTTTGTTAGTTTATATAATCAAGTCAGGACAGTGCTTTTGGGCTTGAGGATCCTTCCAAATCTTGATTTGTTTTTTTTCTGAGAGCACCTGCTCAAGGTGAAAATGCCAAAGACCCCTAAAGTGCTGGCTCATAGAGACCCCCGCTGAGGCTTCATCAGCAGGAGGCTCAGGAGGCACGACTCAGCTTGTTGGCGAGTGCATGAAATGTTTAAACACTGTAAAGAGTAAAACGCAACCCCCGTGTAGCAGTGCTACTGGGATTTTCCCAGAGGAATGTGTGGCATTCCTGCAGGAGACCTTGAGGGAGACACACACACACACACATAGATTTGCACCACACTTCAAAGAATATGTTAATAAAATGTTGCAACCTCATTAATTGTTGCAGGGACCTCATGTGGGGATGTTCACAACATTTACACTAATTCATTTTGCAGACACTTTTAGCCAAAGCAACTTAGAAATGGTGAATACAAATAAACGATTCATCTTAAAGAGGTATTAAACACAAGGTGTGATAGCAATACAAACTTTCAAAATGTAACCCTGGACCACAAAACCGGTCATAAGGGTAATTTTTGTGAAATTGAGATTTATACATCACCTGAAAGCTGAATAAATAAGCTTTCCATTGATGTATGGTTTGTTAGGATAGGACAATATTTGGAAATCTGGAATCTGAGGGTGCAAAGAAATGTAAATATTGAGAAAATCACCTTTAAAGTTGTCCAAATGAAGTCCTTAGCAATGCATATCCACTCACAAAAATAGATTTTTGATATATTTATGGTAGGAAATTTACAAAATATATTAATGGAACATGATTTTTACTTAATATACGAATGATTTTTGGCATAAAAGACAAATAATTCAATAATTTTGACCCATACAAAATTGGCTATTGCTACAAATATACCTGTGTGACTTATGACTGGTTTTGTGGTCCAGCGTCACATATTATTCAGAATAGTAGGCCTACCATAGTGATTTATTACATTTTTACAGCAGTAACAGCAACTATAGTAACTGGTATTTTGGGAGAAACTATAGTTGCTGTGGTTGAACCTTCTTATGAAGGATTAGATTAATTACTAGTCAAAGGAATCTTATCTAATCAATCTCAGAAACCTTCATACATGGGTGGTCTCAACATAATTTGTGAATTTCTGATCGAGTCTGCTCCTGTTAGTTCATTTATACTGTTATAGATGAATTTATTTGCCTAGCCAAGTACACAAATATCTCTTAATATTAAAAGAGGTTTGCACACTAAACCCCTTACAAATCCTCAGTGTTCACAAGCAACAAGTGTCTAAAACTATTTGCTGATCACAGATTCAAAGGATTTCTGCATGTTATTTATTTATCAAAATTGAGTTTTACTTTGCCTAGTCTGTGCATCTTTTGTACAACTCAGTTTATCAGCTCAGCTTATGACAAAATTCATTTTGTCCTCCAGTCTATATTATCAGAACTAAACAGGTAAAAGGTGAAGAAGGAATTGCATTTGCTATTAGAGTTGTTTGTATGAACTTATGAATTATGCAAATCAGGTGGTGCAAAAACTCTCAAAAAAATTGGTGCTGAATTTCAGTTTGCACGCCACAATTCCTTTGCAGGTCACTTTGCATCTGAATCGTCTCTTTAAATGCTTGAAATGTCCAGTTATAACTCTTATTTTCATCAACATTTGATGAATTATTGCTGCCATTGACAGAAAATTAACACAGCTCTTAAAGGGATAGTTCACCCAAAAATGAAAATTCTATCATCATTTACTCACCCTAAAGTTGTTCCAAATCTGTATCAATTTCTTTGTTCTGTTGAACACAAAGGAAGATATTTTGAAGAATGTGTTAAACTGAACAGTTTTGGGGCACCATTGACTTCCATAATAGTTTTATTCCTACTATGGAAGTCAGTGGTGCCCCAAAGTGGCCTGGTTACAAACTTTCTTCAAAATATCTTCCTTTGTGTTCAACAGAACAAAACAATTTATACAGATTTGGAACAACTTTAGGGTGAGTAAATGATGATAGAATTTTCATTTTTGGGTGAACTATCCCTTTAATTATGACAGGAACTTAATTTTTAATGCATTTAGCATCACAGCAACAGTTAGAGCACACTATAACATCTGGATAAACTGGATTGTGGGTGGTTAGTGAAACGTTTCTGTGCTGTAATACCGCTCACAGTAAGTGGCACAAGTGTGTAGTGAATTCACCCTGACAGACAGTGTGAACATTTGAACTTCTTGACCTTAGAGGGGTTAATTTGCTCTTTCAACCTGTCTGAATTGAACTAAAAGTAGCAGTTAGAAACCTAAGACTTCCTTTAGTAGAGTTTTATCTAGTGGCCGAGGCGTCTCAAGGCCAGGATTAAAGGAGAAGAGTAAAGCTTACAGGTCAGCTTGAATGTTTTACAGATAAGTCATTACCTGATCATGTGATGTACTAAAGCATTGTGCATTCAAAGCTTCAAATCATTATTTATGTGACCGATTGATACATTAAACTGCTCAATCAACAGTTTTGTTTTGCAAAGGGTTCATCCAAAAATGAAATTTCTGTCATTAATTACTCATCCTCATGTTGTCCCAAACCCGTAAGACTTTTGTTTGTCCTCTGGGCATAAACCACTTAGACTAGTCTTAAAAGTTAAGACACTAATGTTTTTCTTGAAGTGTGGTCCTAATTTTTTAAAGTCCGTTACATAAAAAGGTAGATTGATGTAATTTGAATTGGAAAAATAACACTGATTACCCCTTGGTTAACTGCAAGTTGGTCAAACTAGTTCTTAAGACACAGTCTTAATATAGTGACTAAGTTTATGCAACTGGCCCCAGAACACAAATTAAAATATTTTTGATGAAATCCGATGGTATCTGATCCACACATAAGCAGCATCTGCATCTTTTGAGGTCCAGAAAGGTATTAAAAGACATCGATAAAATGGTCAACGTGACTGCAGTGGTTCAACCTTAATGTTATGAAGCGATGAGAATACTTTTTGTGCGCCAAAAAAAACAAAACAAAATAACGACTTCTTCAACAATATCTAGTGATGGGCGATTTCAAAACACTGCTTCATGAAGATTCAAAGCTTTACGAATCTTTTGTTTCGATTCAGTAGTTCGGAGCGCCAAAATCATGTAAGGCTTCGTTACGTCATAAGTCTTTTGAAATTTCAATGGTTCACGTGACTTTGGCAGTTCGATACACGCTCTGAACCACTGATTCAAAACAAAAGATTCATTAAAGGATTAGTTCACTTTAAAATTAAAATTTCCTGATAATTTACTCACCCCCATGTCATCCAAGATGTTCATGTCTTTCTTTCTTCAGTCGAAAAGAAATTAAGGTTTTTGATGAAAACATTCCAGGATTTTACTTCTTATAGTGGACTTCAATGGAGCCCAAACGGTTGAAGGTCAAAATTACCGCACAATGGTCCAAGTGCAAGTCTCACGGGCTGCATATAATTTACATATGACGTCACCAATGCTAACCAATCAGATTTAATGTTATGGTATTAGCAGATAATACTATTATTATAACTAGATGTTGCACACAATAAATAACAAATAAAAACTAACATACTGACATTAGCTTTACAATTATAATCAGTAATGCTCAATGAACACACAAACTGTATATACAATCACTTTAAGTTGCTATTTAATTCTGTATGACTTTATGACTCTCTTCAACAGCATCGCAATAGTCACCAAACAATCACATAAACGCCTTAATAAGCAAATGTTACTCGGCTCTTTTTACAAACAACATTGAGCGCACTGTAGGCTAATTACAATCTCTGACGATATCAAGCATTCTGTCATGTCGCAATCCCTCGCGCAGCATCGGATCCGCGAGCGCGCGCAGAGTTGGGCTCATTCTTAGTGATTTAAAATACATCAAACAAACACATCGAATTCACAGTTCAGTCTTTTGAAATTGTAGGTTTTGCTTGTCAAGTTAGTACTTTACTACAGAGCAAACAGGAAGGCTGCCCATCTCGCTCATTAACAACTGATTCTTCCATTCTTCTTACCTTTACTGCTGATGCTGCGACTCTTCTTGTTTGCATGTGTTCCTTAATTTTATCTTCCACATTTAGTTTTTCTCCTTTAATAACAAATTTGACCATTTTGAGGCTTAAATTTACAAAATTAATGGTTACTGTTTGAATTCTTCCTAAGCACGCACTTCTGTTTGTTTCGTTAACTGAGTGATTGCGTCATTGGCCTACATTGCCTGATGTCTGAAAATAATAAATGCTCACCAAATTTATTTTATATGACAAATAAAGCATTATAGCTCATTTATATTGATTTAATTCACTTTAATTTAAATTTTAAAACAAAAATAAATTGTATGCTATAATTATTATTTTTTTTATTGTGGTCGGCATATCGCGGGCCGCATTTACATTCGTAGCGGGCCGTAGGTTGAGAACCACTGCTCCACACACACCCATTCAAACGCTTACTGTGGTGAAGTGTTGCGTCGCGCGACTCGCGCCCAATTATGTCAAAAGTATACACTCAATGGATGTCATGGCAACTGAATCACGGAGGAAAACTTTAAATATCTCGCCTTCGCTTTAATTTCGGACCATCTCCAAAAAGACATAAAACACTAAACAAATGATTTTGACATGCGTTTATCAAAGTAGGAAATCCAGACTTTTAATCCCTTACACTCAATTACTGCTGTTGAAATATGAAATGGAGGGGGGTCCGGATTGAATTCCCTCCGGGTCCGGATCCGGACCGGAGTCCGGACTTTGAGAAGTGCTGCACTAGATTATTGTATATGACAAGTTAGTTCTAACTTTGACCTGTGGAGGGCAGTAATACACTTAGCAGCGTCTCCACTGCTGGAATTCAAATAGAGAAGAAGAAGAAGAGAGCTAGTTCAAGATGAGCATTTATGGTTAAAACGTCTAAAATTTTTAATTTTGTTTTTAGAAAATGAGCGATGGTTTCTCTAGATAAGACTCTTATTTCTCGTCTGGGATCGCTGTAAACTGTAATTTTGACCTTCAACCATTTGGAGGCCAGTGAAGTCCAGTGAATAATTCTGGAATGTTTCCATCAAAAACCTTAATTTCTTTTCGACTGAAGAAAGAAAGACATGAGCATCTTGGATGACATGAGGGTGACTAAATTATCAGGAAATTTTAGTTTGAAAGTGAACTAATCCTTTAAGCTTAATTAAGCAGTGTTTTGAAATCGCCTATCACTAGATATTTTTGAAAAAGTTGTTATTTTGTTTTGTTTTTGCGCACAAAAAGCCGGCGTTCGGATGTAAACACGGAAGCTCTGCACTGTCTACAGCGTAAACAGCAGAGGAGACTGACAGGCAAGAGAAGAAACTGTTGAATAAAGTCATTATTTTTGTTTTGTTTTTGCACCCAAAAAGTATTTTCATCGCTTCATAACATTAAGGTTGATCCACTGTAGTCACATGAACTGTTTTAAATATGTCTTTAGTACCTTTCTGGGTCTTGAAAGTGGTAATTGCATTTCAGTCTATCGTAGGCCAGAAAGATGATGGATTTCATCAAAAATATATTCATTTGTGTTCTGAAGATGAACAAAGGAATGACATGAGGGTGAATAATTAATGACAGCATTTTCTTTTTTGGGTGAACTAACCCTATAAACAGAAACCCAAAAGCTAAACTTTGTGTCTTCCTGTATTAACAGGGCCAGTACTGTGACATCTGCACCTCAGAAGACACTAACAGAGCGCATCCCGTCAGCAATGCCATAGATGGTACTGAAAGATGGTGGCAAAGCCCTCCTCTCTCCCGAAGTGTGAAATACAACGAGGTCAACGTCACTCTGGACCTGGGACAGGTATGTTGCCGGTGCATTCCTTACAATTGGTCTAACTCTCTATCACACCCCCCACCCACACGCACATATCGTGTTCAGATTACTCAGCGTACAGTAGAGTCATCTGATACTCGGCTACAGCAGGCGCTTTTGTGGATGGCACATGAGTGTTGAATTTCAAGGGTGGATCCTAAGTTGAATATCATCCATTCATACTCAAGTCTGGAGTATCCGGAGGTGTTTTTTTGTTGTTGCTCTGAACACTTCACGTATTGGTCCTGTGTATCGAGGGTTGTTATTTGTGATTAGCTGAACAGCCAGGGGGCATTTAAGACTATTACTTTCTAAACTGTAATTGTAAATAAACATTACATACACTCTCCCACACTTATTCTCCACCTAAAGTCCTCCGGCATTCCCAGTGGATTCTACATGAACAGTCAGCACTGCTTCATGTAGCTTCAAGCTGCTCAAATTAGAAAGGGAGGAAGGGAAGGGAATTACTGTCAACAAAAGATTCCCATTGACCTCCATTGAGTTTCAGACTCTTCAGATGGAATCTAGCCTCTCAAAAGTTGATTGTCGTGACTTAATGGGAAGCAATCAGTGATCAAGCTACAGGGCTTTATTATGAGAAGCTCGAGTCACATCTTGTTTTATGACTGTATTTAAAAAGACATTTTTGTAAGTGTTTTATTACAAGGCTCACACAGAATCTGCACTCTGCAAAAAACAAATAAACAAACAGAAAGGACGTCATTCACAAGGTTCTGCACATTCCCTATTCCATGTTTATTTATTACACATTATGCTTATTCTTTCAGCTACCATTGAATATGTACCCTCGGCTGTTTTTAACATTTTTTTTACCATATTCACAGAAAATAAGCAATTTTGAAGCATTCCAGAGAGATGTTTATTATTAACACACAAATTATTAAATTATGTTTTTGGAAGAAGTCTCTTCTGCTCACCAAGGCTGCATTTATTTGATCAAAAATACAGTAAAAACAGAATTTACAATTTAAAATAAATGTTTTCTATTTTAAAATATTTTAAAGTGTAATTTATTCCTGTGATCAAAGCTGAATTTCCAGCATCATTACTCCAGTCTTCAGTGTCACATGATCCTTCAGAAATCATTCTAATATGATGATTTGATGCTCAAGAAACATTTATGATTATTATCAATGTTTAAAACAGTTGTGCTGCTTCATATATTTGTGGAAACCTTGATACATCTTTATCAGGATTTTTTATTTTTTTTTGATAAATAGAATGTTCAAAACAACAGCATTTATTTTAAAATCTTTACCATCACTTTTGATCAATTAAATGTGTCCTTTCTGAATAAAAATTTTTGTTTCTTTAAAAAGAATCTTACTGACCCAAAACTTTTGAACATTAGTGTATATATTACATATGTTCAATCTGTCCATTTTTATATCGCTCAGAGCTCTATCGCTGTATATTTGTGTAGCGTGGCTATCTAATTTTGGTCTAATTCAGCTGAACATGGCTGTAATATGTGACAGCCTAAGCCTTGTACAACCTACTTTCCTTTCTTTTTCAATCTCTCCCTCCCTCCCCCTCTCTCTTTCTGAATGGAGGCAGAGAGAAGTGACTGGCTTTGTATTGAGTTCCTTTATGTGGCTGGCGTTTTTTCAGTGCCACTTAAACCAGCTTGTTAAAAAGCTATCAGAGAGAAATGTACTATATATATTAATGCCATTTAACCACATAACACTTCATCAGAAGAAAATATGAGTTACACAGAACTTGCCACCACAGTGGTGTTTTGAGTGGTTGCCAATGCATTGCTATATGGTTGCCAATGTTCTCTGAATGGTTTTTAGCATGTTGCTGTGTGGTATATAAACACGTGGTTGATAGGTGGTCCAATGCACAAATCATTTTTTCACCCATTATAGTCTGTCATAAGTTTAAAGGGGTGGTTCATTGCAATTTCACTTTTTTTACTTTAGTTAGTGTGTGATGTAGCTGTTAGAGCACACACAACGTCTTCAAGGTTAGGACGCTCAAAGTTCAATGCAAATGGAGATATTTTCTTTAAAGAATTCTCTGTTTAAGAACTACAACAAACAGCTGGTAGGGACTACAACAAGCTTCTTCCTGGGTTGGTGACATCACTAACCCTAAAATTTACATAAACCCCGCCCCCAAGAACACGCAACAAAGAGGTGAGGCCATGTTATTGCAATACAGTGTGTAACACAAATGCAATAGCATGTCATGAAAGCAAGATGCCAACATGACAAGTTATAACCGTAATTAATCTAAACTATACCTGTTCTGTCTTCATGCAGCATATATTCTCTGGCTCTGTAGGATTTTACAACAGTTCCCACACGAGAGTATAGATTAATTATTTTATAGATTATCATGACAGAATATGCTAATCAATGACTTTAAGATAGTGAGTCTGAGGTAATCGGCGCTGCTAACACGAGCTCTTGAAACTCCGCCCCTTCTTGAGAGCAGCAGCTCATTTGCATTTAAAGGGACACACACAAAAACGGAGCGTTTTTGCTCACCCTCAAAAAGTGACAAATTTAACATGCTATAAAAATGATCTGTGGGGTATTTTGAGCTAAAACAATCAGTGCGGGATGAGTAACACACCAAGAGTTTAAAGACCCCCTGTGCTTAAAATCAAGTTTATAATGTTGTTTATATGTCTATGTGGTGTTTTTAAGATGTGCAAATTCATCAGTCAACACCATTGACGAGTATTTTCTCCTCAAAACGGCAGTGTACAAAAGAGTCTCAAAAACGTGGTTTGAAACCGCCCCTCTCTCCTAACGTCTCAAACTTGCAACAAATCCCATCAACATTTCCTATCATTATTTCTAAGGATGCTGATTTTTAGAAGGCAGCTGTCTGACTCTGAAACGGCAAATGGGAACATGGTTAGTGTAACATTAGCAACACTGCGTTCAAGAGATCAACAAACATGTCTGTGATTGGCTACATTGCTCACCACTGCAAAAACATGTAGTAAATAGAAACAGTTGATGTTCTCCAGAAAACAAATGCAAATACGCACTGGAGCGTTTACCAAATCTGTTTCATCAATATGATATATTATTACAGTACCGAGGGTGTTCAGTTCTTCTGAATCAGTCTCTGGTTCAAACATATATGGTTGAGTTAAGCAAATATTTCCACTTGCCATTGTGTTGCATTTACTACAGTTGACTGAGTGGATCAGGTAGTCCGAGGTGTGACTAAGTGGAGGCGGGGACCAATTTGCATATTCATGGTTCCATGTATAAATGAAGCGAGGGTAAAAAGTGTTTAAAGGATTAGTTCACTTTTAAATACACTTTTCCTGATAATTTACTCTCCTCCATGTCATCCAAGATGTCCATGTCTTTCTTTCTTCAGTCGAAAAGAAATTAAAGTTTTTGATGAAAACATTCCAGGATTTTTCTCCTTATAGTGGACTTCAATGGGCACCAAACGGTTGAAGGTCAAAATTAGTTTCACTGCAGCTTCAAATTGTTCAACACGATCCCAGATGAGAAATAAGGGTCTTATCTAGAGAAACCATCACTCGTTTTCTGAATAAAATTGAAAAATATATAAGTTTTAACCAGAAATGCTTATCTTGAACTAGCTCTCTTCTTCTTCTCCTCTATTAGAATTCCAGCAGTGTAGAAACTGCTAAGTGTATTACTGCCCTCCACAGGTCAAAGTTTGAACTAATTATTATATACTATTGAACTAGCATATTGCATATAAAAATTAGTTCAAACTTTGACCTGTAGAGGGCAGTATTACGCTTAGCAGTTTCTACACTGCTGGAATTATAATAGAGGAGAAGAAGAAGAGAGCTAGTTCAAGATGAGCATTTAAGGTTAAAACTTATATAATTTTCAATTTTTTTCAGAAAATGAGCGATGGTTTCACTAGATAAGACCCTTATTTCTCATCTGGGATCGTGTAGAACAATTTGAAGCTGCAGTGAAACTAATTTTGACCTTCAACTGTTTGGTGCCCATTGAAGTCCACTATAAGGAGAAAAATCCTGGAATGTTTTAATCAAAAACTTTAATTTCTTTGCGACTGAAGAAAGAAAGACATGGACATCTTGGATGACATGGGGGTGAGTAAATTATCAGGAAAAGTTTATTTAAAAGTGGACTAATCCTTTAAATATGCCATTGTTTTTTATCAAAGATGAGATTTATGGGATAAAATTATTAGTGACTACAGGGGGACTTTAATACTTAGATTTACACCATGTACCCAGAGAGATTTTGTCCTAACCACCATGACTGTCATACACAATAAGTGACAGAGGATTATATTTACATACAAAGTAAAAAATGGTGTAATATTTATGAATTTGATTATGTACTTACTTATCCAGTTGGTTATACGTGTGAGTGCCGACACGCTCTTGTGATTGGCTGTGATTTTTGATTGATTTTGTCGCGTCTTGTAGTCGTGTTGGTCTGGTGTGGACAGACAAACATTGCTTGTCGCTGGAATTTTATTGCATCGCGTCTGGTTAGGTTTGTTCAGAGCCCTAACCGTAAGTATGAGGAGCAATAATAGTGATGCAGGTATGAGGTGCATTCTGACCCCTCAGAGCAAATGAATTGGATTGGAATGTTAGTTACTCAATATCTGCCTCAACCTGCTCAGGAACAAAATGACCCTCCCCGTCAAAGGTCATGTCTCTCTCCTCTCGCTCGCTCTCTTTCTCTAAACACATTAATTAATTCTCTAGATGTATTAGATTATTAACCAGTGTTTATGCAGGTTCTTTTCAACTCATCTGTCATTCTAGCAAGTTTACTTTAAAGGCACCAGTAATTCCCAAACAGTGGTGCAGTGGGTCTGGTGTCAATTAATCAAATGATTTGAACAAATAAATTTGTTCTCATAATGAGAATCTATGAGTGACCATTTTCAAAGTCAGCAAGTGTATGATGCCTAGTGTTTTAAAGGGGACCTATGCCCCTTTTATAAGATGTAATATTGTCTCTGGTGTCTGTGAAGTTTCAGCTCAAAATACCCCACAGATCATTTATTATAGCTTGTCAAATTTGCTCATATTTTGGTTTGAGCAAAAACACGCCGTTTTTGTCTGTGTCCCTTTAAATGCAAATGAGCTGCTGCTCCCGACCCCCTTTCCAGAAGAGGGCGGAGCTTTAACAGCTCAACAACAACAAAGCTGGAGAATCTCACGCAGCCAAAATGAGGATTGTCAGTAACGGTGTTCAGCCTTACATTGTTCAAACCGGAGTCGACACTGATGGAGAGACTCAGGAAGAAGTTACAACTTTTAGGATGAAACTGGACGTTTCTGAATGTTAGTGGATAAATTTATGTAGTTGCTGTGGAGTTGATTCAACTCATCCACTAGCATGTGCCGTCATGTTCATCTTTTGTGCAAATCCAGCGTTGAATTGACCCTCGTTTGTGAAGCAGTCCGGCGTAAAATGACGGCATGACAACAACACTCTACTACAACAACTCTTCCTCTTCTCTAAAGCAGCCCAACATGGCCCTACCCCCTTTGCTGTGTGTTCTCGGGGGCGGGGTTTATGTAAATTTTGGGGTTTGTGATGTCACAAACCCGGGAAGAAGCTCATTGTAGTCCCTACCAGCCGCTTGTTGTAGTTCTTAAACAGAGAATTCTGTAAAAGACAATACCTCCCTTTGCATTGAACTTTGAGTGTCGTAACTTTGCAGATGTTGTTTATGCTCAAACAGCAACATTACACACTAACTAAAGTTAAAACAGTGAAATCATAAACAAGGACTATTCCAGCCTTTATTCTAAATGCAGATTATATTTAGGCTGTAAATGACTGAAATTGTTTTTATGAACGTAGTCATTGCTGCAACAAACTGAACTGACACAATTAATAATCGATAAATAGAGATTTGTGCTACATTTCTCTTTATTGGAACATTCAAGTAATATGTCCCAAGATGACAAGGACAATGTTATGGAGTAATGATGTAAAAGAATAGTTTGTTTTTAACCAGTATATTCTACTGAACTGTTCGAAAGAATAAAGTTTGTTCTTGAGTCAGACTTTAGTCATTACTAACAGTCTTAGGTACTGTATACAAGAAAGCTGCTTGCTCATTTTTCTGAAAACTTGGCCAATGTGTAAATTCTCTCTGCCTTTTGCGTATTCAGGTTTGCTGACATAGGGTTTGGAGATAAGGTGTGTGGTTGAATGCATGGCGGCAGTCCAAATCAGTCTAATAAAAAAAAAAGCAAAAGCTAAGCTAAAAACACTTACAGCACCTTTAAGCTGAAAATTGTTTTCCATTTTACTGTCTGAGCTCTCCTAGCCAAATGCTGACTGTTAATATAACCTCATTTGTGTGTGTAATCCCCAGGGCACATTAGTTTAATATCACTGAGAGTTTAGCTTTAGAGACAAATAAAAACTGTCTTGCTGCTAATAGCACATAAATGCTTGGGAAACAACCACTCATGCACTTATCTAAGCTTATACTAGATGATTCATTACTAGAGCTCTTTTCTAAAGAATTCAGTCATCAACCTGTAATCTTTTGACAAAGATCATGGATGGATCCCAGCCCATCAGGAAACAGATTTAAATTATACTCCACACTGCATCAAAACAATAATCAAGTCTGTCAGGGAAACTTTCATCACTCTGTTAAAGATACAGGGTTGTTTATTTCTTATTTCTCCCTCTAATTCATTACTCATGTACAAGTTTACACTTCACGCTAAAGTATATCGCAAGTTTTCAGCACCTAAAAATATTCTTCTTCCAACCCTTAGCAGAAATCCTGTGCCCTTTTCTGGGACCCTTTTGTTGCATATGAAACAATAGTTAAAAATAGACGATGTCTAATCCAGAGTTGCACCATACTCTGTGTGAGCGTGTTCGAGTGTATTTTGGGGGGGTGGAGTTGAGTGGGACTCAGTGGGGACTAAAGTGCCCCATTGTGTGCCATGCGCAGATATGGGCATGATGCCAATCGTGAGAGCCGCACAGAACTGCAGTTTCCTGTCATTTAGTAAGGACTGAGTTTATTCAATGTCAAGGTAGTCAAACTGAATGTATTGATCTCTCACTCCTTTTTTTTCTTTCTTGGTCTCTTAAAGTCCCCCTGTAGTCAATAATTGAATCTTTGATTACCAAAATGACATTTAAATGTTTTTTTTTTTTTCCTTGAAATAAATTCTTAATGCTTTAAAATAGCTTGAATATAACTCTACACCCTTGCCTCATTATTAGCCCTGCCTCCACTCACTCACACCAGTTCAGAGATCCACTCGCTGATGATCACATGTTGATGTGATTGGTTACTAGGTAGTTTGTGATGTCAGAAACACCAGCGATTTCAAACTGCGTCTTTGGTTCACTGCAGTTTTAAGGAGAAAATACTGACTTACAACCTGAATTCCGGAAATGTTGGGACGTTTTTTTAAATGTGAATAAAATGAAAACTAAAAGACTTTCAAATCACATGAGCCAATATTTTAGTCACAGGAGAACATAGATAACATAACAAATGATTAAATTTGGAAATTTTACAATTTTATGCTCAAAATGAGCTCATTTCAAATGTGATGCCTGCTACAGGTCTCAAAATAGTTTGGACGGGGACATGTTTACCATGGTGTAGCATCTCCTCTTCTTTTCAAAACAGTGTGAAGACGTCTGGGCATCGAGGTTATGAGTTTCTGGAGTTTTGGTGTTGGAATTTGGTCCCATTCTTGCCTGATAAAGGTTTCCAGCTGCTGAAGAGTTCGTGGTCATCTTTGATGTATTTTTCTCTATAGGTGAAAGATCTGTACTGCAGGCAGGCCAATTCAACACCCGGACACTTCTACGACGAAGACATGCTGTTGTAATATTTGCAGTATGTGGTTTTGCATTGTCCTGCTGAAATACACAAGGCCTTCCCTGAAATAGACGTCGTCTGGAGCGGAGCATATGCTGCTCTAAAACCTTTATATACCTTTCAGCATTCATAGTGCCTTCCAAAACATGCAAGCTGCCCATACCGTATGCACTTATGCACCCCCATAATATCAGAGATGCTGGCTTTTGAACTGAACGCTGATAACAGGAAGGTCTCCCTCCTCTTTAGCCCAGAGGACATGGCGTCCGTGATTTCCAACAAGAATGTCAAATTTGGACTCGTCTGACCATAGAACACTTTTCCACTTTGAAACATTCGTTCATTTTAAATGAGCCTTGGCCCACAGGACACGACCGCGCTTCTGGACCATGTTCACATATGGCTTCCTTTTTCTATGATAGAGATTTAGTTGGCATCTGCAGATGGCACGGCGGATTGTGTTTACTGACAGTGGTTTCTGGAAGTATTCCTGGGCCCATTTAGTAATGTCATTGACACATTCATGCCGATGAGTGATGCAGTGTCGTCTGAGGGCCCGAAGACCACGGGCATCCAATAAAGATCTTCGGCCTTGTCCCTTACGCACAGAGATTTCTCCAGTTTCTCTGAATCTTTTGATGATGTTATGCACTGTAGATGATGAGATTTGTAAAGCCTTTGCAATTTGACGTTGAGGAACAATCTTTCACAATCTTTTTACGCACTCTTTCACAGCTCTGCCCATCTTTACTTCTGAGAGACTCTGCCTCTCTAAGACATCCCTTTTATAGCTAATCATGTTACAGACCTGATATAAATTAACTTAAGTAGTTGCTATATGTTCTGCCAGCTGAATCTTTTCAAAATTTCTTGCTTTTTCAGCCATTTGTTACCTCCGTGCCAACTTTTTTGAGACCTGTAGCTGGCATCAAATTTGAAATGAGCTCATTTAATGGATAAAAGTGTAAAATTTAAACATTTGTTATGTTATCTATGTTCTATTGTGAATAAAATATTGGCTCATGTAATTTGAAAGTATTTGTTTTCATTTTATTCAAATTTAAAAAATGTCCCAACATTTCCGGAATTCGGGTTGTATGAATTTGCACATGGTTTGTCTTAAAGCATATTAAAAACACCACATAGACATGTAAACAACATTAAAAACTTGATTTTCACCACAGGGGGACTTTAAAACAGTCAATTGCGCTCCTTATCCTTGCATAATATTAGTTTTCCTGCCATTATGTGGAGATCATGTGCCCTCATTCTAAAACTGTATGACTGACTTTCTTCTGCAGAACACAAATGAAGATATATTAAAGGATGTTTCAAATGTTTGTTTTTTGTCCATATAATGGAAGTCAATGGGGTCCAAAACAGATTGTACTCCACTGACTTTTCATGTATGGACAAAAACACTGAGACATCTTTTCAAAATATCTACCTCTGTGCTTTTGTTCCTCTCTTGGGTGTCGCTTTGGTTAAAGGTGCCTGCGAGATGCATTGCTGAAAATGTAAATGTTCAAACAAGAAAGAACATCATACAGGTTTGGAATGAAATTTTTTTAATCAAATTTTTTTTTTTACATACAATGACTGTAGTTTACACTGAGAGTGTGCTATGCCTCAGGTACAAGATCTGCCATGTCAAAATATGTGTGTGCGTTTTCCATATTCTCAGGTATGGGACGTCCCAGTGTGTGTGGGCTGCATACCTTGGCAAACAAAGTTCCCATTGTGCAGTTCTCAGCATCTTCCTTTGCTTTTGCCTCACTTTTTCCATCGGAAAGGATGACACGCTTTCTATCTGTCAGACCTGTTGATCTATATTCAGAATGAGCTGATATGTTGAGTGATATGTTGACTCTCTTCTATGATACTCTTGCTCTGTAAGCACGGCTCAACAATAAGGACTGCGCAATGGCCCAGGGCCAACATGAAAGATGCTCAGGACAGTTGTCACAAAGGTTTATCATTTTTTTAAGTCTTCCAATATGAACATCCAAGCGATTTTAAGAAAATCAGACATGTCAGTATATTATTATTATATATCAATGCATTAGGCCTTAAAGGCCATGTATACACTGTAAAGTTTCAGGAGTTACAACCGCATTTAAGTGTGGGAGTGAGTCTCCTAAATTATCATTCCATGTACAGAACACAACTCACTCTCAAAACTGCGATGATTGACCATGGTAACCATAGCAATGTTTTGGCGTTTCTTGTGTTTGGTATCCGCTATTCTGAACAGAGTAATATTACAGTGACAAAAGACTTGTTGTGTTCAGCAGTTTTAACTAGAGCACAACACAGTCAACGGAGACGTTGTGTTTTGCTTAAAGGCTGCTCTTGCAGTGTTGCCATGTCCACTTATTCTAAGCGTTTTGGGGTTGTTGTTTAAGCTTGGCTCATACAGTAATCAAGTTTATGGAGTTATTAAAGTGAGCAGGTTGCGATATTTTGTCCTGATTTTCAGCATTTTCATTTATTTAGTTTTTTTATGGGCTCGTTCTTGTTCGCTGATTTGCTTGCAAGATCTGGAAACATGAGTCAGGCTCGTTCCGCTTTCCCTGTGATTACTTGCACCGCACATACAGATGTTAAAATACATATTTTAATGTGCATCAGAGATGTATCTCTCATCTCTCATTTATCTCATCGAACATCATTAACAACTAGTTCGGTTTCGTACACACTGCGTAGAATTTTTGTAAATGCTGTTTGTCTCTACCTGCAATTTCAAAAACTTGACTGAATAACTTTTGTAGCTTTAATAAGGATTCATCTATACTTAACTTATACAGTGAAGACTGCAGTATTTTATTTTACATTATAAAATGGTTAGTTCCTGTCCTTGATTCTGATTGATCAATAGCTTTGTTTTATTCACGATAAAACACGACCGCTTCCCCCAACGGTTCTGTGTATCACTACACAACAGCCTTAGCAACCAATCTTTGCAACGTACACTGTATATTCTCAATTTATATTGTTCATTGAAGCTTACTGTATTATGTAGAGGAGTTTTGTGAGAAAGAGATCGAGTGAGCGAGTTTATTACCTGCATTCAGATTTTGTATTTTCCTTCAGGTCAGTCCTGTGTTCATAAAAAAAAATTTGTTTAAATGTCTGATGTTTTATCTTGTCCTTTTAACAGTTAAGGGGTTTTCCCATGACTGACAGCGCTAGTCAAAGCATTTGTCAGTTGTGTCTTGTTCCGTGTTCACAACAATTCAGTCTTTTCAATGTAAAAGCCTTCGCCACTGACTGACATACTCATAAAGATAGTCTTTGCCGCCATCTAATGGCGTAATAATGTGACTTCTGTTGCTGTTCACGGTCAGGGACTATTTTTTCTGGCGGAAGGAAGGCTTTTAGTGAAAGTTTACTTCATGAAAGTTGCATTAATACATATTTTTGGCTTTAATATTTGTATTGTGTGGTAACCGTTTTATAAAAGCAATAAGGTACTCGAGAGTAGTGCTGTATCGTGAATAAGTCATTCGCGTCGTGCCTAACAACGCCCTTCAGCAGTGACTTATTAACGATACAGCACAGGCTCTCGTACCTTATTGCTTACTTTTATTATTCAATTTCTGTAGTATTTCTTACCTGAATACTACTGTTAGACCTACCATCTTAAAGATCTATTAAATTTATTGCTTGTAATTTGTTTATTAGTTCTTATTTTATGACTGACTGTTTACTTGTCTTTAATAATGTTTGAACTTTATATTAGTTAGACTAGTAGTTTTTGCTGTGGAATCAAAATTGGAATTGAGAAATGTAAAATATCCCCGGTATCTAAAATGTTGGTGTCGGAACAACCTTATTTATTAGAATACAAAGTTACATGGGTCAAAAACAATTAAAACAGTAACATTTTTATTGGCGGAGCCACTGAAAAAGTTGGCAGGGCAAGTAAAAAGCTGAAACACCAAGGCCAGTAGAAAAAAAACCTTAGCATTTTTAATGGTGTTTACCGAGCTTTGAAATGGGCCTGTTAATGGGAGAGAGAAGAACAGACCCAATCTAAACATAATAGGAGGAAACCATGGTGACAAGGGCATAAGGAAAAACTTTATATGATCCAATCTTTCCTGCATGGCAGAGCCTGAGTTTTAATATGAGCAGGATTGTACATAATGGACATCCATGAGAGTGTCTCGTGCATGAGTGTGAACCATCATTCCTGCTTGAGACGGCTGTTAATGGGGTAATTCAGAAACAGCAGGGATCTGAACTCCTGGCCTAAATTCTTCAGAGTCCTCTACCTCAACTTGGGCCATCGATCATGACGGAGATTTTGTCTGCGGCTTTTCTGCAGCCCCATTCCCCCATCATCCCTGTTGGCAACAGCCCCATTTAAACCCCCGATGCATATATCTTCAGTGACACCGAACATTGACCTCTGCTCACCTCCTATTATTTATTAAAGGGGCCACACTTTTGTAACATTTTATTTTTCCTCAAAAGTCCAAGTGCAATGTAGTGTTGTCAAAAATATAGATTTTTCGATACATATTCATACTGAAATATCTGAAACGCTTCCAATACTCATTTTCAGCAGAATAGATACACAATACCAGCTGATCTTTCTCACTCTTTCATCTCTCCAACAGCGAGTCGACAGACAAACCCTCCTACCCTCACTCACTTGTTTCATTTGCTCCCAATGAATATTGTTGCTGTTTCGGCATGGGATTGCGCAAAAGCTGCCTCTCAGTACTAAATTGAGTTCTTTTTCACTGCTTATTGCACTTAAACAGTCAAATACACACAAAATAATGTCAAAATGCCGATCTTGACGAGTATTCACATAAACAGTCAGTTATGTTTTAAGAGAACGTAAACAGTTGAGAAAGAAAACACACGTGTAACAGTATAATGGATCCATGCATCAGGTCTTAAAGTGACAGCAGCCTAATATACCTGCTGCCAAATAATGAGATCATAATAAAAATATCTATATGGCCATTTTTCCCCATGGTTTTGATGTCAAAATTGTGGCCAGTGAAAATGCTGAGTGGATAGTATCTTTGGATCACAGTGGCTGGTGAGCAAAAATGTTAATGTCAAGCCCTGGGGATAAGTCTATAAACCATATGTCATATGTTAATGTGCATATGTTTGTGAAGTCATGGATTTCACTGGCCATAAAAATTAATAAATAAATAAATGTTAGGTTTTCTTTACAAATAAACACTTAGCTGACAGGTTGAAACAGATCATCTGAACATCTTGGAGAACTTTGCACATCTCCCTGTGTGGCAGACGTGTTTGATTATGAGCCTGTGTTCACTTCATTTCTCCTGGATAAAGGTTCTCTGTAAAGTAGATCAACAAGATCTACAGATTAGACACTTCCAGACTGACTGTTGTTTACGTATCCTCTAGGCCTAATCTCCATTGCATTGGGAGGTGAGTATGTGTGCAAGTGTGTGTGTGCAGAGTCCTATAGTGTTTAGATGCCGTTTTACTGCCTGTTAGCAGTTGTTTCGACATTGTATGCAGTCATTTCCAACTGAGATCACAAATGATCTAGTATCAACTTCAGTATCCTTCCTTTAAAATCCAAAAAATGGCTGGTTTTGCTCTTTTTGGGATGGGTGTTGTTTGCAAAGACTTTTGAGAGATCTGGAGGAGACTGCTGGAAGGATCAGCTGATACAAACTCCATATACATTCCTGCTTTGAAGATAATTGAACATTGTGAGTTTCTTATTGACATGTTCCGGTCATTCCTTTAGTTCAGTTCACTTTCTTCAGTCATGTGTTCTGGTTTGGCTCGTCTCACCATGCAACAGGCATCTAGCAGCTTTGATTTTCCTTTTTTTCTTTTTCTATCTCTTCCATTCCTGTTTTAAACAGGCTGGTCTTATCTCCTTTATTGGCTGTAAGCGTCACAGGGCAGTTTAGAGCTTCCTCCACTCCCCTGTCAAATATTAGCAGAGCATTTCAACAGCATTTTTGAGACATTGAGGGTGAAAAGTGACGATAAGGAATAGATTGTAATGAAGCAGTGAACTCTGGGGAGTTCAAGGAGAGGATTTTGATAAATAATGAGGTTAACGTGACAGTCAGGAATAGTGAAACTGAAAATAAGATTGGCTGATATTTGTTTGAATTTCAGGGTTTGAAAATTTTTCACAGGGTTATAAATTGTGTGCATGATTATAGTAAATATACTATATAGTATATTTGATTATAGTATTCTATACTATATAGTATAGTATAGAATTGTAAATTGTGCACACGAATTAGCAAATCGAGGGAACAAAATAGTAAATCATGCGCACAAATTATCGAACAGAGGGAACGAAATAGTAAATCATGCACACTAATTATCGAACAGAGGGAACGTAATAGTAAATCGTGCGCACGAATTATCAAATCGAGGAAACGAAATAGTAAATCGTGCACACAAATGATCAAATCGAGGGAACGAAATAGTAAATCGTGCACACGAATTATCAAATCGAGGGAACGAAATGGTAAATCGTGTGCACGAATTATCAAATCGAGGGAACGAAATAGTAAATCTTCCGCACAAATTAACAAATCAAGTGAACGAAATAGTAAATCGTGTGCACGAATTATCAAATCAAGGGAACGAAATAGTAAATCTTCTGCACAAATTAACAAATCGAGGGAACGAAATGGTAAATCGTGTGCACGAATTATCAAATCAAGGGAACGAAATAGTAAATCTTCCGCACAAATTAACAAATCAAGTGAACGAAATAGTAAATCTTCCGCACAAATTATCAAATCAAGGGAACGAAATAGTAAATCTTCCACACAAATTATCAAATCGAGGGAACGAAATAGGAAATCGTGTGCACGAATTATCAAATCGAGGGAACGAAATAGTAAATCTTCCGCACAAATTAACAAATCGAGGGAACGAAATAGTAAATCTTCCGCACAAATTAACAAATCAAGGGAACGAAATAGTAAATCGTGCACACAAATTATCAAATCGAGGGAACGAAATGGTAAATCGTGTGCACAAATTAACAAATCAAGTGAACGAATTAGTAAATCGTGCACACAATTTACTTTTAATTTCTTGCGTATCATGTGCGGGGCTCCGAACAAGGTGCATGATTAATTTTTATCATGTTTTTATCTAATTATTTTTAGTATTTAATCATATTAAATTAACGAGTTAATTTTACAGCCATTCCCAATACAATTCTTTAATAATTGTTGGTCATCGACTTAAACAAAAGCATGCTTGTAAATCTGTTGGACATGAAAGCTGTTGAGCTACGTCACATAGGAATGAATGAGAACAATTCACGTCTCCTCAGGGATCCTCACATTCCCCAACCTTCTGGCCAGGAGGTAGACTTCAAGAAAAAATGTCAAACCCAAATGAACAATTGACCCCCAAAACAAGGCGGGAGAATTTGAGATGGCGTGTGGGGGCTGTCGTAGTGTTTTTTAAACAAAAATGCGGCAGAGTTCAGCAACGCCCCCGATTCCTGTCGAAACTTGTTCCGTTATGCATTAGAAAAAGAAACCCACCTCCATGTCTCCAAGGCCTCTCTCACGGCTGAGTCTGGGAGCTGAAACAATAGGGTGATCCTGCAGCCTTTCAGTGGATAGCTACACGACCCTGCAGTGTGACTTTGCTTATCTGATAGATAGCTGTCTTTCACAGGCGACATGTCTACAGATTAGTCTTTAAGACCTGTTGCTGTTTTACAAGTCTGCTGATTAACTATCAGTGACAAACCAAAGTTGGCTGAAGGATCTGAACGGTCAACCAAGGGTGAAATAACATGTAGATCTAAAATGTGCCTTGGCTTCTTTGGTTTCTTAGATATCTAGGATTTTGGTTTCCTAGAACCGCAGTTCAAGCTCATGTTCATTATTTTTAATCAAATGATCTCATGATCTCAAGTTATTTTCCTTCAGGTTCACACAGATGTCCCAGCAGAATAACCACTGGTGTAGTTCATTATTAATATATGAACATGTTCCACAAAGTCTGACATCCAGAAAGTGTCCAATACATTTTGTTTCATATTTTGAAGCCTAACACACTTCAATTTGTGAAATGTTTTTATTGAAAAGTGTGTGGAAAATGACACGGAGGAATGTTATTGGTGGAATCATTTTCATAGCGATTTTTTTTTCCAGCTGATGTATGATAAAAATGTTGACAGCCAATCAGAATCCACCCAACTCTTTATAGTTATATTGTTAGTTATCAATGTCTTTATAGTTATGTTTCCAGTAGATTAAGCTGTTTTTTTTGTTTTTGTTTTTTGTGGTAAAACTGGATCACCAGGGGTGTAAACAAAAGTCTTTCTCTTTTAGACTTTATATAGTGAGATTACTAGCATTTGATCAGAATTTTATAAAAAAATTCCATATTTCATTTCTCAGCAACTCTTAGTCATTTGAATGAACTGACATTATAAAATCAGGCTATAAATAGTCTAATGCTAATGTGATCGGTCAACGCACAAAAGTTTCTTTCTACATTTTGGGCACATTGGCATAAAATTCAGACTGTGGTTTAGGCCCCGATGTCTCATATTCTTTCCTCTAACATGCTCTGATGAATAGATGCGAATTCACACTCGGCTGAGCTGGCAGATTTACCCGGTAACAAGCACGCAGTGATTCATTACATAGAAATAGAATTATTCCATAATCGCCTGAATGCACTAAATTCACTCTTTCCCTTTCATCTCTCTCTCATTCTTTCCCTTTTGTTTTTTAAACCTCCCTCTCCACACTGATAGATGATAGTGTTTTTTTGGGGAGTTTAAAGTACATACTACTAAAAAGATGGGAAGGGATGGAGTGAATGCGAGGCCTTGTTAATGAGAGAGTAAATGTTTGTTTTTGCCGGGTCAACAAGAGCTGTTGTTGGAGTCTTTCATCCATTCAATGGCTCATTGGTTGGGTTGGGCCTGAGAGGGGAGGGGAAGTGTGTTTGTAGTGGAGAGGGGGTCACTTTGGTTAAGGGTGCAAATAAAGGGATATAAATACCTTTCCCCCTCCCTTTGCCCCAAAGGGGCCTGTTTTCACTGGCCATTCTTCTCCTTTTAGGCCCCACTTTTAATCAAGACACAGAGAAACTGGGCATCCAAGAAAATAAAAAAAGGTTGCACTTTAAAAGTGGACTTTAGCCTGCCATGTGACTATATTCTGTATAGTCTGTACAGTATACAGCAGATGCATTTAAATATGGTGCTACGGTTCTGATATACACTTGTAGGCTGTCTTTTAGGGAGATTTCTAAACTCTGCCCCCAAGCATGAGAACCCATGAGAGGAATGACAAAAAGAGTGATAAATCCATCCCTCCTCTCCATCTGAGATAAACACAGCAGATAAACAAGTCTAAAAAGACCTCCATTTGAAGGGCCATAAAAGGTTGAATGAGAGAGGAGGGCTCCAAATACAGATGACGTGAAGCAACTATTCCTGAATTTGACTTGGGGGTACATGCTTGTAAAAACACATCACTCCTCAAACACTGTATTTTTAGTATTTTTACTTTAGTTTACACTAAAAGCACTGAGCTACATGTACTGAATGAACCATGAGTGCACGAGTATGCGTTTTTTAACCATTCCTTGCCTGATAAGGTGGCAATTGTAAGGCAGTCTTACACAGGGAACGAAAAGAGAAATGTTTTTTTTCCCCCGTATTTCACTCTAAAATGCTTTAGCTGGGTCTCGAGAGAATACCTCTCTAGGCCACCAAGGCCTTTTTAGCATGAAGTATAAAAAATAACACATTGCTAACTTTTAGTTTAGCATTCTTTATTTTCCTTGTTGTATTGGGTAGGCTTATCAATTTCAGTCCATTACCAGGCTTATGGTAAGCTATACAAAAGAGTATGAACATAAATAAAACAAGATGAGTTTGAGGTATACAGATAAGGAGAGAATATATTTTTGCTTTGGTGGTGGTAGCATAAGAGCAGCCTAAGGTTCCCAATACCAAAATTTCATTAGTTGCTGCCATTGTAACAAAAGTTCTCTTTTTATGATTTTAAACCATCGCTACTCGCTCTGGTTTTCTGTGCGCTCACAGTCACATCCAAAGCGCACAGACATAAAGCCTCCTCGCGAACAGCTTGCAAGTACCAAACTGACTTCTTTTTCGAGGCTTATAGCACTTAAACTGCCAAATACACACAAAAGTGATGTCAAAATGCCCGTCTTAGTGAGAGTTCTCATAAAGACAGTCGGTTATGTCTTAAGTGAACATAAAAAGTTGAGAAAGAAAACACATAATGTATCAGTATATTGGATCCGTGCATTCGGTCTTAAAGTGGCAGCAGCTTAAAAAACCTGCTGCTGTCTGTGTCATTAATGTTAAACAACAAAGGACAAAGACAAAATCACTCACTGTTCTTGATCAAATAACTTTTGTAACTTTAATTTGAAGGATTAAAGGGTTAGTTCACCCAAAAATGAAAATAATGTCATTAATTACTCACCCTCATGTCGTTTCACACCCGTAAGACCTTCATTCATCTTCAGAATACAAATTAAGATATTTTTGATAAAATCCGATGGCTCAGTGAGGCCTGCATTGACAGCAAGATAATTTACACTTTAAATGTCCAGAAAGCTGCTAAAGACATATTTAAAACAGATCATGTGACTACAGTGGTTCAACCTTAATATTATGAAGCGACGAGAATACTTTTTGTGCGCAAAAAAATAACAAAATAACGACTTTATTCAACAATATCTAGTGATGAATGACTTCAAAACGAATTCTTCATGAAGCTTCGAAGCTTTACGAATCATTTGTTTCGAATCAGTGATTCAGAGCACCAAAATCACATGATTTCAGTAAACGAGGCTTCGTTATGTCATAAGTGTTTTGAAACTTCAATTGTTCACGTGACTCTGGCAGTTTGATACACGCTCTGAACCACTGATTCGAAACAAATGATTCGTTAAGCTTCGAAGCTTCATGAAGAATTCGTTTTGAAATCGCCCATCACTAGATATTGTTAAATAAATTCGCTATTTTGTTATTTTTGGCGCACAAAAAGTATTCTCGTCGCTTTATAACATTAAGGTTGAACCACTGTAGTCACATGAACTGATTTAAATATGTTTTTAGTAGCTTTCTGGTCATTGAAAGTGTTGCTGTCAATGCAGGTCTTACTGAGCCATCGGATTTCATCAAAAATATTTTTATTTGTGTTCTGAAGATGAACGAAGGTCTTACGGGTGTGAAACAACATGAGGGTGAGTAATTAATGACAGAATTTTTATTTTTGGGTGAACTAACCCTTTAATCGGTTTTTAATTAACAGTGAATTTACTGGTTTTAATTTTCAGTGCAGACTATTCAGTGTTATTTCACATTTGATTTCTGTACCTGAATACTACTGTTAGACCTACCTGAAAAAAACTTGTCACAAGATGCAACCCTAAAAAGGACAGAATGCTCAAGCATACCTTTTTTTTTGTCTCGTCATAGTCGTGATGTTACCCATCACAGTTCGGTACAGCCATCAGAACCACGTATCCTTGCAGTAGATTAGATCATATATTTAAACACAAATTGCTTGTCAACAAACACAAATTAATTAGGTCATGTGGCCAAACACACACACACAAATTACCTTACTGTATAACCCATTTAATGAATTAGAACATTCACAGCTGTACAGAATTTGTTGTTTTTTAAACCCTTGTTCCACTGATGACATCACAGCAGCATTCTGAGCAGAAGAAATAGAGCAGATGCACCTCAGAGGCTCATAGCAGCACGAGTTGAGAAAGGATATCTGTATTCACTGACTCCTACTGATAAAATTAGTAGATTAGTGTCCAGTTCAGATGGCTCAAGGTGAACCTTTTGACAACAACATTTCTGAAGATGAAATTCAGCTTGATGATTTCAATGAGTTAGTTATTTTTGAAATGTGGCCACAATATGTGATTAACGTAACAATTATAGATGAGAATATCCAGAGGACTCTTCCAGAAATACGCATACCACGTCGTTTCACTGTTTTCCACCCAGGTTTTTATATTGATTTGGTTCGAAGATCTCTCAATGAACTTACTCGGTATTCCCTGACTGCTGGTCCTGGACACAATCCATTGCTCTCCATGTTGGCCTGGAATGCAGATTACTGGTCCATCACTTTTAATGCATCGGGTGAGTTCTTGGAAATTGCGTTTTATCCAGTGTATTTTTATGGCCCATCGGCAGAACGTGTGGAGACATCTACGAGTGAGTCCAGCTTAGATGATGAACAGCCTGGACCTTCTCACCAGGTCAACAATAGATCTGAAATCAGAACTGGAGGATCATCTATGAATAGGTCCAGCACTGATGATGAACAGCCTGGACCTTCTCACCGGGTCAACAACAGATCTGAGATCAGATCCGAAGCATCCAGAACACCTGCTGATCAAAGCTCAGGCAGTCAGATTGAGATAAGAGAGGGTGTTAAAAGAAAAAGAAAGACTTCTGGCAGATCAAAGAGCAAAGAACGGAAAAAGAATAGATCAGACCATCACTCTGATTCTGATTCTTCAAGTGATTCCCTCAGTGCAGTGTTTTTTCCTCCATCTCTTGGAGAAACATCCAGAGATGATGACCAGCCTGGACCTTCTCACAGAGACAACAGTGAGGCCAGAGCATCTGCTGACCAGAGCAGCCGAGATGAGTCGAGAAGGGGAGGGAAAAGAAGAAGAAAGACTTCTGAGCACCCAGACACTCAGAGCAAAAGAAGGAGATCTGACCACTAGTCTGATTCTTCAAGTGATTCCCTCATCTCTGGATTTTATTCTGCAGCATCACTTGCAAAGAGACCTTTGATTGACCATCTGTTGACCAGAGCAACCAAGATGAGTTGACATGGAGGAAAAAGAAAAGGAACAATAAAAAGGCTTTTCACACTTATATTAGTTAACACTGGGTCATTCTAAACCCTGGGTAAATGAAAAATGAAATTGCTCATAATTTACCTGGGGTTAACAAATAATCCTGGGTATAAACTGATGTTTCACACTTTTCATTCCTAATCCCTGGGTTATCATCCTTATTTGCATATTTGCGGTGTCAGTGTCATCATTGATTGGACGAACACAGCATGCAACCTGTTTACATAAAGACTCTAGCAGTGTGCATCCTCATATTATATACTGCCGACTGTACTATCCAGTTTATATTGAATGGACTTTTCGGACTTCTTCCCTCCAGTTGTTGCAGTTTCTGTCACCGTTTGAAATTTTCCCCTCAAATGCTGAAACATAGCATGCTTTTTAAACAAACCACTGTGTTTCTGTGGCTACAAAGCATGAGGCAGGGTTTCATAACCCCAGGTAAAATGCAGTGCTAACGCCACTTCTAAAGTGTGAAACACTCCTCTACCTGGGGTTAAAAACAGGGTTTAGAACGACATTAACCTGCTGTTAAGTGCAGTGTGAAAAGCCATAAAGACTTCCAAGCACCCAGACACTCGAAGCAAAAGAAGGAGATCAGACTACCAGTCTGTCTGATTCTTTAAGAATTTACAAAATAATAACTTGAATTCTAAAAATAAACGTAAAAATTCAAAACAGATTTATTGGTTCTGTCTGTAATTATAGTATTTTTCACAAATGAAGAAATAGTTGCATTTGGGTTGTTACATTTTTTTGTTACAACATTTTAAAAAAATATATATATTTTCGATAACTCACCTTTGATTGGCAATTGCATTCATATGCTCAACAGGCATGTCTGTGATTGGCTACAATACTCAACGCTTCGAAAACACATTGTAAATAGAAACCTCCGATGCTCTTCATAAAATATGCACACAAATACACACCCGAGCTCTTGAAAGCAGCGCCTATCAGCTGGTACCGAACCACTCTTATATTTGATATACCATATATAAGTGGCCTAATGGATAGAGTCTCGGATTTGTAACCCAAAGGTCATGGGTTCCAGTCTCAGGTCCGGCAGGGATTGTCGGTGAGGGGAGTGAATGTCCAGCGCTCTCTCCACCCTCAATACCACGACTGAGGTGAGACCCTTGAGCAAGGCACCGTACCCCCAACTGCTCCCCGGGCGCCGCAGCAATGGCTGCCCACTGCTCCGGGTGTGTGTTCACGGTGTGTGTGTTCACTGCTGTGTGTGTGCACTTGGATGGGTTAAATGCAGAGCACAAATTCCGAGTATGGGTCACCATACTTGGCCACATGTCACTTCACTTCACTCACTTCACTTCACTTCACATATAAATGTAATGTAATACTTTTAAAAATAAAAAGTTTTATGAAATACTCTGAAATGAGGTTGTTATATCATATACTTATCTTCATGTCATTCCAAACCTGTTTGACTTGGAACACAAGATAGTGTGAGGAATGTTTTTTTATGTGCGCTCCCATGTTGTTTTGCCCTTAACATTCTGCAAAATATCTTTTGTGTTCCGCATAAGAAAGAAAGTACAATTTGGAACATAAGCTTGAGAAAATGATGACAGAAATTAAATTTTTGTGTGGACTATATCTTTAAACAGAGGGCACAGGTTATCAGCATATGTCAGACAAACCCACAACACTCCAAAAACGATAACATCTTGTTACTCAATTTGAGATCTTCTCCTTGTATCAGTGGCCACAATTTAAAACTGGTCGCAGTTGAGAGCGAACCATGTCTAATGTAGCGCTAGTGGTGATTCATGGTGCTGAATGAGAGGGCACCTGCCTTCACCACATCTAACCTCTCAGCGAGTTCCCAGAGGAGCACAAAAGGCTTTCCGACTGTGCGGAGCAGGAGGGCGCTGACTCTTGTTTCCTGCTTCCTCTTTCAGGACTTTTCAATGGCAGAGGAGGTGGGGGTTTACCAATGATTCAAGACTCTTAATGCTTGATCAAGGCTATACACAGAGCCCATACATTCACTTTTATTTAAACACTTCACTGAACAGGGCAGAGAGGGAGACCTGAGATACGTTCATCAATCTCAGCTTGTCGTCTTTAGTCTATTTCTGTGTGTAAGTATGTTGCACTTAAGTATGACAGGCTCTTCATGAAGACAATTCTGACGTTTATATCTCACAATTCTGACTTTATAACTCACAATTCTGACTTTATATCTCACAATTCTGACTTTATATCTCACAATTCTGACTTTATATCTCACAATTCTGACTTTATATCATGCAATTCTGACTTTATAACTCGCAATTCAGACTTTATATCATGCAATTCTGACTTTATATCATGCAATTCTGACTATAACTCGCAATTCTGACTATAACTCGCAATTCTGACTTTATAACTCGCAATTCTGACTTTATATCATGCAATTCTGACTACAACTCGCAATTCTGACTTTATAACTCGCAATTCTGACTTTATATCATGCAATTCTGACTATAACTCGCAATTCTGACTTTATAACTCGCAATTCTGACTTCATATCATGCAATTCTGACTACAACTCACAATTCTGACTTTATAACTCGCAATTCTGACTATATCACGCAATTCTGACTATAACTCGCAATTCTGACTTTATAACTCGCAATTCTGACTATATCACGCAATTCTGACTATATCACGCAATTCTGACTTCATAACTCGCAATTCTGACTTTATAATTCGCAATTCTGACTTTATAACTCACAACTCTGACTTTATAACTCGCAACTCTGACTTTATAACTCGCAATTCTGACTTCATAACTCGCAATTCTGACTTTATAACTCACAACTCTGACTTTATAACTCGCAACTCTGACTTTATAACTCGCAATTCTGACTTCATAACTCACAACTCTGACTTTATAACTCGCAACTCTGACTTTATAACTCAAAATTCTGACTTTATATCACGCAATTCTGACTTTATATCTCACAACTCTGACTTTATATCTCACAACTCTGACTTTATAACTCGCAATTCTGACTTTATAACTCACAATTCTGACTTTATAACTCACAATTCTGACTCTATATCACGCAATTCTGACTATAACTCGCAATTCTGACTTTAGATCTCACAACTCTGACTTTATAACTCGCAATTCTGACTTTATATCATGCAATTCTGACTTTTTATCATGCAATTCTGACTATAACTCGCAATTCTGACTTTATAACTCGCAATTCTGACTACAACTCTCAATTCTGACTTTATAACACAATTCTGACTGAGAAAAAATTTTCAGAATTGTGAAATAAAAAGTTGCAGATACCTCTTTTATTTCAATACGGAAACAAGCTTCCATAGCTTAATGTACTGCAGAGAAGATCATTTTAAATTATGTTTTGAACAGTTTTGGTATGTTATGTTTTTATTCAAAAGTTAGTTCTAGTCCTTGGATTTGATTGGCTGATTGTCGTTATAAGAGCATTGATGCTCAGTCCAACAGCACTGGGGTTTGTATTGCCTGTCTGTGTTTGCGCGTTCCAGAAGACCGTCAGTCTGTGTATTAGTAGAATTAGAGGATTTTTTTTTAGGGGATTCTGTAGGTTACATCAATATGCCAGTATGTGGCTACATGTGCCTTTATAAATGAGTCATTGAATGATTCACTCTAATGATTTGTTCAAAAACAGATTAATTCTGGTAAGAAACAAGTGACTATCTTTGAGTGAGTCATTGAATGATTCACTCTAGTGATTTGTTCAAAAACACTGATCCATTCTGAAACAAAACACCACTACTTTTTGTTGCTTCAAGACACATCAGTCTCTCAGAATGTACAGCATTCCATCTCCCTCTTTCCTTTGTGATCTTCAAATACTAAACCCACTGTAAGTGAAAACACATGGAAGTACCTAAAAACTGAAGTATGTTTCACTTTGTTTCATTTGTTCTGGAGAGCCATGAGAACTCCCTTTAAGTCCAGTGTGTGTGTGTGTGTGTGTTAGAGCACATGGGAGAAACACAGATAAGACACTGGCTATACTCTGGGATATCTAATTAGAGTCTGGACAGCATCTGGGACACAGAAAACACCCACCGCTCTTTCCCAGAGACTCGCAGGACCAGCCAAGAGCAGAACCAGCAGGTTGAACACTGAACTACCAACAATTAGCCACTTGACCTCCCAGCTTAGGAAAGAAAAGCACAGATAGCCCACTCCCTCTGATCTTCCCATGTCATTCCAAAGGGGCTATAATTATAAAAATGCCTGGTCAGGAAAACGTAGAGGATAATGATGATAGAAGCTAGATAATAACTGAAGTAGGACAGAGCAAAAGCTTTCAGCATTAAGTTAAATAGACACATGACGAGAAAGTTACGTTCTACCCTCCCTTACACCCTGCAGCAAGCATTCCCAAATCCAGTCATGGTCCTCAGAGGAAAACATAAACAATATTCCTGCAGTGCTCAAATTATCCCAGACTGATAGTAGTGCTTTTGCAGGAGGGGAGGATAGGATTGAGGCATGCAGAGCAGGTGTGAACAGATGACCACCCTTCAAACTCATCTAACCCCGTCTCTCGTATGCCTTAGGGCTGATAACACACACACACACATACTGCCCATCCTGCATTCCCAGGAAATGAAGTGTGATTATACATGTCATCGGCGACATCCCTCTGTCTAGAACCTGGGAAGTGATGAACAGCATGTCTTTCTCCATACATTACTAAAGTCTACAGGAAAGAAGTAAGCTCACATGAGCCCAAGAGCTCTCTTGTCCGTGAGGGCTTATGGCAGTATAGATGCCTTTCAGTGGCGTCGTGCTTTCCCGCACTGGGTCGATGAAGCACACCTGTTTGTGAATGTTGGTATTTTTTATGGGATGTTGGCACCTCTGGACACTTTTATAGCATGTGGTTTAACAGTTTAAATGCAGTATTTAGGAGCAGACTGTTACATTTGACTAAGTGTGCTTATGGGTCAATTTAGTCACGGGTATGCTTAGATGCTCATGGCTTAAAGCAGGATTTCAAACTTTTAAATGGCACAGACCTCTTAAAATATAAAAGTGGCTATATATTTTCATCTATAAAGAGCCATTTACACTACAGCATTTATTTGAAATAGAAATCTTTTGAAACAATGTAAAAGTCTTTGCTTTTCTTTGATCAAACTTTTGAAAGGTAATGTATACTGTGTGCAATAGTAAATGTGATATTATGAATACATGTTTTCAACATGCTTTTTGGTCACAAATATAATATTGGAATATTGTGTGGAAAATATATATATATATATATATATGTACAGTACAGTCCAAAAGTTTGGAACCACTAAGATTTTTAATGTTTTTAAAAGAAGTTTCGTCTGCTCACCAAGGCTACATTTATTTAATTAAAAATACAGTAAAAAACAGTAATATTGTGAAATATTATTACAATTTAAAATAACTGTTTTCTATTTGAATATATTTCACAAAGTAATTTATTCCTGTGATGGAAAAGCTGAATTTTCAGCATCATTACTCCAGTCTTCAGTGTCACATGATCCTTCAGAAATCATTCTAATATGCTGATCTGCTGCTCAAGAAACATTTAATGTGTACAATTGTACAAAATATTTGTGTACAATATTTTTTTTCAGGATTATTTGATGAATAGAAAGTTCAAAAGAACAGTGTTTATCTGAAATCTAATCTTTTGTAACATTATAAATGTCTTTACTGCCACTTTTGATTGATTTAATGCATCCTTGCTGAATAAAAGTATTCATTTCTTTAATTTCTTTTCAAAAAAATAAAAATAAAAATTCTTACTGACCCCAAACTTTTGAACGGTAGTGTATAATGCTACAGAAGCTTTGTATTTCAGATAAATGCTGTTCTTTTGAACTTTCTATTCATCAAGGAATCCTGAAAAAAAAAGTACACAACTGTTTTCAACATTGAAAATAATCATAAATGTTTATTGAGCAGCAAATCAGCATATTAGAATGATTTCTGAAGGATCATGTGACACTGAAGACTGGAGTAACGATGCTGAAAATTCAGCTTTGCATCACAGGAATAAATTACTTTGTCAAATATATTTAAATAGTACACAGTTATTTTAAATTGTAATAATATTTCACAATATTACTGTTTTTTACTGTATTTTTAATTAAATAAATGTAGCCTTGGTGAGCAGACGAAACTTCTTTTAAAAACATTAAAAATCTTAGTGGTTCCAAACTTTTGGACTGTACTGTATATATATATTTTTTTGTATTTTCTTTCTGCCCAATATTAGGTACCAGTTTGAAAACCTTTGGCCTACAGGAATAGTTAATCTGAAAATAAAAAAATGAGTTTTAACAACATAAAGGTTGACCTTTAGATTCCTTTAAGCTCATTGAGCTGCAGTTATAAAACATTTGGGGTAACACTGTCCTCTTGTCCTTTTTTTTTGGGCTGTCTGCAGAGTTTCCTATCAGCATGGCGGAAAGCTATGCAGGCCTTTTCTTCAGTGCTGTATGTTTTGTCATGGTGTGGTATTTGGAGTGCAGATTACCAGTGTCTGCTCATGTTCACACTTGCTCAGACGCTTACAGTAGCCAGAGTTCAGCTATGAATTAGAGTGTTCAACAGCAAAGTGTGTCAGGACACACATTAATGCTCTGTGTGCATTAATCTTCAGTAACCTGGCATGGACACATATTTAGCTTACTTTATTCTCTCTCTCTATTGCCTCTGTCTGCTCTGCATTACTTGTCCTTTCAGTCTCTTATCTTAACTTACTATTGTGTCTTCTATTACTAGCATCATTGCCTCGAGGAGCCAAAAAAGTGGTTTAAAATACCTTATCTTGTTTTGTTGGAGTCTTCCATAGACAGATATGTGCTGTATGTTCTTTCTTAAAGATATTTTTCCTGTGCATATGTAACGGAGGCCAGCTAGTAGTCGCTGTGCGAGTAAACCTCACTCCTCTGATCTCAAGAGATGCTCTAACGACTGACGCTAGAGGTTGCAGCCTTTAGCTTCCTTGTTAGAGCGTCCGACTCTCACGCCAGGTTCGAGGCCCGCACAGAGCGGGGCGAGTAGGACCTGGGTGAGGGGTTGCGCATAATTAGTGGCTAAGTCCCCGTTTACACTAGTGCGTTTTCGTTTTAAAACAGTGTTTTCAAAAACGATCTCTCTTTACACTACACTACCGAAAACACGTCACATGACCATTCATGCACACTGGGCATGCGTGTACAAGTGTAAACAGTTGCCTCTTGCACATTTAGGCAGCTGCAGTATTAAAAAATGCAGTTTAACTGCACAATGGCTGCTAAAAATGACAACACAGCCAGCAAAGATTGCAGTTCAGTCTCCATGTTATTGTTTACACGGTCGTCAAGAATACGCAGAGCGAACGTGGGTTGAAAACGATGGCGTGGCTGCCCACATTCGCTCTGTGTATCCTTGATGACCATTTAAACAATAATGAGACTGAACTGCAATCTTTGCTGGCTTTGTTGTCATTTTTAACATGTGCAAGATGCAACTGTTTACACTTGTACGGGCATGTCCAGTGTGCATGAATGGTCATGCGACATGCGTTTTCGGTTATGTAGTGAAGACGGAGACGTTTCTGAAACGCTATGGATACGCCAGTGTAGATGAGGATCGTTTTAATTTTAAAACGCTGTTTTAAAATGAAAACGCACTAGTGTAAACGGGGCCTCAGTTTTGGTACGTTTATACTGAAACACAACCCCGGTGATTTCAAACTAAAACGGGCTCTGCAAAACGTAACCGTAGCAAAAATTATGCGTTTTAAAACAAAAATGCACTAGTGTGAACGGGGCTTAAGTATCAATATTACAATTGCTCATACTTGGAGTTAGGAATTTTAAGAAAGTAAGTGATCACATTTGCAATTTTTGTCTGTGTTGGACTACCATAAAAAATTCCCATAGATGTCTGTATCTACAGACTGGAATATTATAGTACCCTGTGAGTGGGTTCTTTAGGCTGCAACAGCTAATCGATAAAATCGATTATTATTGATAATGAAAAAAATTTGACAACGATTTTGATTATCGTTTAGTCGCGTCTGCGCTCTATGCCTGGGAAACTGAATAACCCATTTCTATGGACAAAACCATAGACTGTAAAGAAAAATAAGGACGTAGTGGACGTTTCTGAAGAGCATTTTGAAACCTAAAGCCAGCCGTTGCCATCTTGGCATCTTGGCACCCCGCATCACTCCCGGATAACAGAAAATGGGCAAAGAGTTGGGACGTGGGTGGAGCTGAGGTGACGTGGTGACAGCAGCGGCAATCCACCTGTCACTCAAGTAACCACGCCCTTAATTATGCAGAACTTTAAGGCTTAATATAATTTAAAAAGATGAGTTATAAAAAAATTCACCCTCCTCACAGTTGTCATGAAAAGCAAAATTAGATATATAGACAAAAACCACAATTTGTACCAGGCTGTAAACATGTTTTTTTCTGCTGTAAAGTTGGGCATTTTAACATGGGGGTCAATGAGGTTATTCTCTCTTTTGGAGCCTGTCCCTAGTGGCCAGTCGATGAATTGCGGTTTAAGTCACTTCCGTATTGGCTTCAAATGGTTGCCGCTTGAACAAAACGAATGCAAAAAATATTGGAGGACACAGAGGGAGCTGCTCTGGGAAAGGAACATGATCCAAGTTGTCCGAAACATGAGAATGCTTTATATTTTTAAGTGCTTCAAACAAAAGCACCTCTCGTGCTTTGACTGATGTGTGTGCTGTTTAATGCCTTTGACACGTTTTCCTGGACTCGTAACTCACATTTTATAGTTATATCCTTATCTGTAAATGTTAGAAAGTCCCGCGAGTATTTCCATTTTGCATATTCTGACAACAAGCGTCTTGTTAAACTTAGAGACGTAAATAAACATGGGCGCTTGTGCGTCAAACAGATGGAGCACAGTAGAATAGGAACTTAGAATAATACAAATTTTGCTTAAATATTTTTTTTTNTTTTTTTTTTGTGACTTACTTTTTATTAGATTTTCAAAAGAACACAAAACTTACAAAAAAAATAAAAATAAAAAAATAAATGAAACGAGTAACTAAAAATCAAAACTGAACAAAACAGAGATAAGAAACAAATGCTGTCAGCACTGCTTACATAGAAAAATATTTTGTTGTTAGAAATTAAATGTAGGTTTAAAAATATACATGTAACAAGTATAGCCTATTAATGTAATATAATCATGTTCAGACGAGTGAATGTGTGTGTTATTTATACCACTTGCAAGTTAACATTTTGTGCTTTTGTTTTTGTTTATTATCATTTTTAATTTAGTCATTTTAATTTCTGCTTTAAAATAGTAATCAATCAGTTTTTAGGTTTAGAATGTAATGTTTGTATTTGAACCCTTTTTTGCTTATAATGTACAGCATAGCCTACATTCACTATTTTTGTTTTCATAGGCTCTATATTACACATTGGGCAGGATGTGGAATAATATTGTTTAAAATAATGGACTGAAATAAATGTTTAATTAAAAATAAAAAATTTTTTAATTCTCCGTCCGATTAATCGATTAATCGAAAAATAATCGACAGATTCATTGATTTTCGTAATAATTGTTAGTTGCAGCCCTAGACTTGAGCCAGTAAGCATCTCACCCTGGCAACAACTCAGAATACCTTAGCAACAAGAAATGCTCTTGTGGTTCATTTTTGTGTTTGGAAAGGGAGAAAGTATCCATGACTCATGTCCTGAGGTTACATGTACCGGTGTTGTAGTGTGTATATGCTTTGAGAGGTGATAGACAGTCTGCTGCTTTTTGTTTCTCTGTAGCTGTGAATTGATGGCAGTAAACACAGCTCTCTCAGGCATGTCTGGAATGGACTGTAAGGGTGGGATCCGTTTGCCCGATCAGATTCTGTCTCTGGGGGACAACAGCTGTGTTTGATCTTCAAACTCTGGAGTGACCCATCATAGTTTCATTTTACCATACCAGCCAACTATGTAACAGGATTTATGACATGTGCCGGGACTCCAGGTGTGAACGCACGCGTGCAGCTGTTACGGCATCCCCCGTTGCCATGGTAATCCCTCCTCCTCCTCCTCCTCCTCCTCTCCTCATAAGCAGGCCATTATTCTCAAGCCTGTCTGGCGTTTCAGAGTCGGACTGCTGAGGTTGTGGAACGTTCCACTCCTGCAGAGCAACACCGGTGTCTTACACAGACAGCCGCGCACATCATGACAGGATGTGGTTTAAAGATAAAAAATGTGATGGAAGGAAGAAGAGGATAGGAAGAGGAAAGGGAGAGAGGGAACAAGTGAAGCCTATAGGGATCGAGTGGGTGTGCAGTTACTATAGTACTATAACAGGCTCTGTTAGTCTGAGTTTCATGCACAAAAAACATGGATAAAATTCTATGAACTGTAAACTGATGATTGATTGGATCAGACTTTATTGGTGTCTTTAACTGCTATGTAGTTACATCAAAAAATAAGCACAGTGTATTTATTGTGTTCATGTTGTATTGCAAAACAGTTGTGCTGCTATTTCCATTTTTTTTGTTTAAATGTTTTAGGATTTTAGATTTTATAGTTAAATATAAAAAACTATTCTCTCCGTTTCATCCGCTTGTTTCAGAGTAACTGGTATCAGTTATTAACATCAACACATTACTCAAATTAATATTTACACTGAAGATAATTCTAAATTCTGAAGAATAAATTCATATTTCTTAACTTTCTGAATGTTATTAATTCAAATAATTACTATCAATATTGAACATAAAACTGGTTTCTTAGCATTTTCTTTACACAAAGCACAAATTTAGTGCATTTTCCTGCTCTCTCTTGATTGACACGATATATCGGCCCTGACTAGCAGCTGTTTTTATCAGCCGATACCGATTATTGGTGAATCTCTAAAAATTATAATTCAGTTTTCATAAAAAATTTTAAATCATAAAAAAGAGTTGTAGGGCTGGGCGATTTGACAAAAAAAAAAAAAATCTCGATTTTTTTCAGAATGATTGACCAATTCACAATTTTATTTATTTTTTTTTACATTTTTTATGTTTAACTAGTCAGCTGAAAAACTTAACTACAATATGATTCAAGTAACATTCTCTTTATTAACCATCTGGTTAAAAAAAGTTCTGTTCCAAGTGCACACACCTGAAGTGATCAACATGGTGTAAATGTATATAACTTATTTGTTAAATGTCTTTGCAGAAAATATGCATTAAATATGAAGGCAAATGTTGTACAAACTTATCTTAAACATATCCTATATACTCAGAAAAAATGCTAAATATTTCTTAGCCAAAAAGTAATAGCAATAAATAAGACCAGTAAAAGGCTATTATTAACAGCAAATGCCAACCTGGTTTGCGCTCGGTTGCGTTTTTAAAATAAACTCCCACCGACGCTACGCCTAAACCTACCCGATAGCGTTAACAAAAGCAAACGTGACGTAAAAAGCGTCCGCGAACGTTTTTCAGCTCGTTTAGATCTCTCTTTTTTTTTTTTTGCCCCAGTCACTCGCCTTTCGTGGGATTCGTACCCTGGCAGGGGAGAGAGGGAGTCGACTCCTCGTCGTAAGTCCAACTTTGTATCGGCCGTGCTACCGAGCAAGCTTGGTTACGGCCAAAAAAAGCGAAACGCGTAGAGCCGGAAAGTCCAAAGTACGTTCGTTTACAAATCGGGCACTCCGGTAAGAAGCGTTTCGAAGTGGTAACATGATATTGCACGAGGAGATGTCAAAACGAGTCTTTACGAATCCATAATCCGACCCCGGCCGTCGTCGAAACCGTGTGTGAAAACAAGCAAAAGCGCTTATTGACGTTTTACCGGCCTCTGTCGGAAACTGCAGCGAGACGTACTCGTCAGTACGTAATTTTGTGTCTCGCGAAAACGTGCCCACGGGTACGTCTCTCCTATGAGACCAGGTTGGCAAATGCTTTGTAAAAACAGAAAATAACAGCAGCTTTCAGCCTGTCACCATCATGCAAATATGAAATATCAAACATACTATAGTAGTTCTTTACAGTTTTTGCATTTTTCCTGTTGTTTTTATGTTTGGCGGACGTGTTTGGGTGTTGCACTCGTGTCTCGCGTCTTTTGCAGCATCTCACCCATGAAACAGCATTCTAAAAAGGCAGCGGTCAAGTTAAAAAAAAGTTCAACTTGTGTTTAATAACTTTGCTTTTTCCCATTCAACTGCCTGTGTCTCATTTTTTCAATGCAGTGACGCATTTTTGAGTGAACAGCCGCTTAAGGGGCCGTTCACATATTCCGTCTAAACACAGAAAATGGAAAGCGCGGCTGCACCTTTTTCTCCTTCTTTCCACAAGCGCTTGCGCTCCCTTGCCGTCTGTCATTGCTATGCAGGGAAGAGTTGATATATTCATAAAACTTACTACAACACCTATATATATGTTTTTTATTTATTTATTTATTTTACAATTTATTATTTTTAAAACATTACTATCTGCATTTCACTTCTGCTCTAGCTTGTATACTAAACTTGGCAATCTTGGCATTGTGTACTATGAACATTGTTGGCTCCTGTGATAAATTGTTTTTGTTGCTTCTCACGTGTAAGTCACTTTGTTTCTGTATATTATGCTGTTATATGAGAAAATAAATGACCAATTAACACTTTACTTAAAGCCTTTATATATAATGCATTATAAAAGTATTTTAATGCATTAATTATGCCTTGTAATGCACCTTATAATGCATTGTATGGTCTCATGAATAATTATAACCACAGTTATAATATCTATTCATTGAACAGACCTTTGGAAAGTATAAAGCATTAAAACACATGACAAACATCCAATTTCAGATGTAACAAGAAATCTGCAAATATTATAATGCATTTTAACTTTGTTTGCAAGTATTTATGAAGAGATATAATGCATTATAATGTACATTATGAATATCTTTATAATGCATTATACATAAAGGCTTTAAGTAAAGTGTTATCGAAAAAAATATATAGGTGAAGGAATGGAAAAGTGTACAGATGAGAGTGAGGGGGATGGAATGAACATCTTCTGTCACTTTGAAGCATGTTCAGACATGCACAGATCACCTCACTGATGCTGTTCACTTATTCCTGCAACAGGCTTCTGTAGTGTTTAGAGAGAGTCAAAAAGAGTTACAATAAATGTTACTCAGTATGCCCCACATAACCCATGATAACAACTTATTCCAGAATGAAACAACTTAGACAACTGAATCAGGTAACAGCCATTTGGAAATATTAACCCAAGTTTAGTTTTCGTCTTCTGTTTAGCAACATTTCCATGCCCTGTTGACCAAGGTGTTGCCGGTTTCTCAGGTGCTTAATGATTGGCCAAGCATTCACAATCCCCATACCTGTGTTTCCACACTTATCACTGTGGCAACAAAGAAGGAATTTGTGCAATCATTAAGCCCAAGGGAGTCTGGACACAACCAGACTTTTATTGAACGTTTCATACACACTTACCTCACGCTGCAGCAAACCCAACCCAACCCAACCAAACCAAATAAAAGGCTTTCACAGCTAAAAAGACAGCTTTTTCCAGTGAGTAACCACCTAGAAACTACTAGCAACCCCATAGAAACCATCCAGAAGACACTGGCACCAAATAGCAAGAACTAACAACCACTCAGAGCACCATAGAAGCATGTTGCATCTCTCATCATGGTCCTGGTAAATGTGAAATGCAGACACACACACACACACACACACACACACAGTCTGAAGTTCAGGTTCATTCACACCCCTGTGACCAGCCGTCCGTCTGCAGGTGGAAGAAAGAGCATCTGATCCCCATTTCAAAGAGCCCACCTTTCCACCTCGCTACTCCCTTCAGATATTTCCACAGATGTGTTTTTGTTCATTGTATCTGTGAAGAGGCTTGCGTTGACAAAAGCCCCTGATGTGGCTGAAGTGCTTCTTTGTAGCAGAGGGGCTTTGGGGTTGCGTTGCTTTACATTGAGGGGTTGTGGAAGTTAGTATAGATGGTGGGGGATGGGTGTGTGTGTGTGTGTGTTGAAGGGGATACTGTGTTGTCAGAGCTGAGGGGCTTAGAGAGGAAGTAGATGCATGTTTAAGCATTAAGCCTTTGGCTTTCCTAAGGAAGACACATTTCCAGGAAGATTAAATGAAGAATGGCTGATATTTATAATATGATGCCTCATTATGGATTACTCTTATAGTTTAATCACACGGTTTCACTGACAAAGCTTCAGCCTAGTTCCAGACTAAAATGCATGTTTGAGCTGTTTTAACTGAAAGCATCTTTCTCTGACATATCTTAAAATATGTCACAGTGCCATTGTTTTGTCTCAAGATGCACACCAGTAATGTTTTTTTACGCTTATAAAAGCTACTTAAATACCCTAATTTAACTAAGGCCTAATCCTGGCTTAATCTAAACCCTGTTTGTGAAACCAGGCCAATTTGTATTAAACTTATAGAGTAGCTTAATAACAGAGCAGTCGTTCCCGTGAGAATTGCGGCATTGTGTTTTAGGAGTGGTAGAACACAAATGAATGTCAGGTGGTTATCACATAAGACTAAAATGGACCAAGGAGATTAGAGTTGATCAGTTGAGTTTTGGCTTCCCTGTATCTCCATGTAAACACATTTGAAAGAAATATTTTATCTTAATTCCATGTTTTTCCATGATGTTCTTCAGACAAGAATGATTAAGATCTTATAAATCTATTATGTGTCTGGTAATGTGTTTAGAAATTACAACTTTTTTGTCATTTCTGAATTCAAATTTTTGTGGGCCATAAAGTAAAAATGTGTTGGTGATGTGATTGTCCTTTGATTGAAAATATTTTCTAGACTTATTAAATACACAAAAACTTTATAAACTAGTTTGCCACGAAATTGTGTTATTATATACTTTAATTTTAGTTTTGTTATATCAATGTTTTTTTTAAACACCTTTAATCTGACAAATCTAAGTCAGTGTGGTAAAACCAACAAGCACAAAATCATTTTGCTGTTATGAGATAACCATAAAACAGGAAACTCCCCCAGTATGTAAAAAATAAATAAATAACCAATTTCAACTTCATTTGAAACTTCATTTTTTATGTTATACAAGATTCAACTAGGCAAGACTTTAAAAAAAAATTTGTTAAAATGATTTACAGCCAATTGACCCTTCGCCGGGGGTTTGATTGACAGGCGATCTAACCAATCATAACGCCAAATCTGCCATTTTGTCTGACAAAGCAGTCAGGGGAGTTAGTAGACTCGTCGAAAAATGGTGTTTACTGACATCTTTCCGCGATTGAAACAACATTCCTTCTGATGTTCATTCATGTTTATTTAATGCTATAAACGAACTAGTATAGAGATGATCGGTTCACGAGCCGCTTGATCTGAGGCACTACAGCATCTGTCACCACACATTAAAGAGCCACAAAATGGTATTTATTTTTTAAAATTTCTTTAAAAATGACAAAATTTGAAATTTGAGACTTTGTTTCATATCAAAAGTAACCTGCTCTGTCTTGTCTGTCGACGCGTTGTCAGTGTCCTCTTTGCTCCGCGATGTATTTTTCACTGCGTGAGAACATGATGTGTGATGGCTTGTCTGACATAGCAACAGTAACTAAAGGGGGCGGGTCTTTGCAAGCGGTCAATTTGATTATACTTCCAAATGTAGTATTTGGTATAAACTTACAGACTGTATTAACCTCAACATTAATTTAGCATTACATCATTTAATAGTCATGATGTCATTACTTCCACCTTTCTTTCTCTCTCTCTGGGGCAGGATGTCTGTGTGTTGATTGAGTCACGCTAATGGAGTGAGTTTAGGGAACACAGTCCAGTTATGTCCATGCCTTTGATTAAGTCACTGTGGGAGAACATCTGTGAACCTCAAAGACAATCTATCAGTCATGTAAAAATTATATTACTCGACATTATATGAACTCACAGCCATAACTGCCCTAATTATATAGGGCCACTCCCAACAGAAAGCCTGGGAGACAGGATTGATATTCACATGTGATGACTTTATGTGAAAAGCAAGTTTAAGGTGGTGGTCATGTCATCAGCTCCATTGAATGCAATTATTAACCAAGGTTAAGGTTAAACTAAAGTATTGTACAGTGGTAGGGTCGATTCATTGTCTTTAAGGTGGGTAGGTTGTCACCAATATGGGTTTTTTATTTGCCATTCTTGATATACTTATAGAGCAAGATGATGACTGATATACAGTAATGCATATATAAATGAAACAGTTTACTGCAAATAAGACATTATTCAAATTGTGAACTTATATTGAAATTATTTTTTATTCTTCCCAGCTTTTCCACGTTGCATACGTGCTCATCAAGTTTGCCAACTCGCCCCGGCCGGACCTGTGGGTTCTGGAGCGCTCCATTGATTTTGGGAAAACATACCAGCCATGGAAGTTCTTCGCCTGTGAGTAACCGAAATTAGCTTCTCATCACTGTCAAGCTTTATCAAGCTTCATGAACATTGTGTGGCCTTCCATAATTGAGAGGAATGCATTATGGGAATGAAAGTGTGGGAAAGTGAGAAAGGTCAGGTTTTGGACAGTTCTTTCATTTCTCTGGCTCTGTGGTTTGCAAACACACATATTGTGTTGTTTTGTTTGTCACTGAAGGCCGTCAGTAGTGTAGGTGTAGGCCACAATTCTGGCAACGGTAACTACACCCCTTGGTTGGCATTTGGAGGGTTGACATTATCAACATAATGAAATGTAATTTTCAGTTGTTTTGCTAAACTCACAATCCATCAGCCCACAGCTGCCTCCATGACTTCGTACTAAACAAAGACAGAAACGCTGTAGAAAGATGGAGAAAAGAGAGAACATTTTGAGACAGATTGCTGTGTGTCGTATACTTTATAAGTAGCATATTTTATATACTCTATTATTCAGTCTAGAGTCAGCCTTGCATTCAGAAGAGCAAGAGCACGATAGTAATTGTTTATTGTGTTAGGAAAAAATGGCTATATGACTCAATATGATGTGCTATATTATGAGTAATATCCAGATTGAAATATAATATCGGTGTAACAAAAAAAAAAAGCTGATGATGATTAGAGACTAGTAAAACCTAACTAAATCTTAGTTTAACAATCAACAGCTATACACTGAGACCATTTTAAGCAGTACTTCTAGTTAAGTTCAGATTTAAGAATGTTACAAATAATGTTACGAATAATTGNCAGCTGCCTCCATGACTTCGTACTAAACAAAGACAGAAACGCTGGAGAAAGATGGAGAAAAGAGAGAACATTTTGAGACAGATTGCTGTGTGTCGTATACTTTATAAGTAGCATATTTTATATACTCTAATATTCAGTCTAGAGTCAGCCTTGCATTCAGAAGAATAAAAGCACGATAGTAATTGTTTATTGTGTTAGGAAAAAATGGCTATATGACTTAATATGATGTGCTATATTATGAGTAATATCCAGATTGAAATATAATATCGGTGTAACAAAAAAAAAAGCTGATGATGATTAGAGACTAGTAAAACCTAACTAAATCTTAGTTTAACAATCAACAGCTATATTAATTAATATTAGTTTTAAATATATTTATATTATGTTTTGATATTTAAATAATTATTTTCTTTAGATAACGTTAAAATGTTTTTTTTATCAGTTACTGTTTAAGTATGAGTATCATAATATTAAAGGGGTGGTTGATTATGATTTTACTTTTTTAACTTTAGTTAGTGTGTAATGTTGCTGTTTGAGCATAAACAACATCTGCAAAGTTACGACGCTCAAAGTTCAATGCGAAGGGAGATATTTTCTTTTAAAGAAATCGCTTTTTAAGGACTACGAGCTTCTTCCCGGGTTAGTGACATCACTAACCCTAAAATTTACATAAACCCCGCCCCCGAGAACACACAACAAAGGGGGCGGGGCCATGTTGGGCTGCTTTAGAGAAGAGGAAGAGTTGTTGTAGTAGAGTGTTGTTGTCATGCCGTCATTTTACGCCGGACTGCTTCACAAACGAGGGTCAATTCAACGTTGGATTTACACAAAAGATGAACATGACGGCACATGCTAGTGGATGAGTTGAATCAACTCCACAGCAACTACATCAATTTATCCACTAACCATTCAGAAACGTCCAGTTTCATTCTAAAAGTTGTAACTTCTTCCTGAGTCTCTCCATCAGTGTCGACTCCGGTTTGAACAATGTAAGGCTGAACACCGTTACTGACAATCCTCATTTTGGCTGCGTGAGATTCTCCAGCTTTGTTGTTGTTGAGCGACCGAAGCGCGAGCTGTTAAAGCTCCGCCCTCTTCTGGAAAGGGGGCGGGAGCAGCAGCTCATTAGCATTTAAAGGGACACACACAAAAACGGTGTGTTTTTGCTCACACCCAAATAGGGGGAAATTTGACAAGCGATAATAAATGATCTGTGGGGTATTTTGAGCTGAAACTTCTCAGACTTTAAATAGATTGTCCTGACCAGTGTTCTTACGCTTTCTCAACTGATTTATTCATTGTCTTTGTTTTTGCTCCAGCCTCTAAAACAGACTGTATCGAGCGGTTTGGCCAGAGGTCTATCCAGCGGATCAACCATGATGACGATATCATCTGCACAACAGAGTACTCAAGGATTGTCCCTTTGGAGAATGGAGAGGTACGGACACAGACAAACTCTGTCCCAACACTGGCTCTTGCCCCCTGACTTATCTGTCCTGCTTTTGCACTTATATACTTTCAGTACTTTTATAGACACTTTAAGTATCATTGTGAAGTCTGACTATAGCCACTGTTAAATCACTCTCACACACGTTCAGATTGTGGTGTCTCTGGTGAACGGACGACCGGGCGCCATGAACTTCTCCTACTCTCCTGTTCTGAGGGAGTTCACCAAGGCCACCAACATCCGCCTGCGCTTCCTCCGCACCAACACACTGCTGGGTCACCTGATGGGCAAAGCCCTGAGAGACCCCACAGTCACACGAAGAGTAAGATAGACCCCTCTATATTGTTTTTAATTGGGCAGCAATTACAAACAAAACTTTGTTACAAAATCATAAATTATTCCAACTATATCATATTCTCTGCATTCATTCTTCAGTATTACTACAGTATTAAAGACATCAGTATTGGAGGAAGATGTGTGTGTAATGGCCACGCCGAGGCCTGTAATGCTCAAGACCGCAATGACCCGTACAAGTAAGTGACCTTTAAGAATATTTTAATTTGTTTTATTTATAGGATTTAAATGTCATGCCTTATCAATGCCTTATCCATGGATTCAGGGTTTGACATTAACACCCGTTAACCCGCCAAATTTCAGCAGTGTTGTGTAACGCAGTCACTCCTACTAGACACTTAGCAGGATGAATTTTATATATAATATATACATTTTTCAATTGTAGTCTTTTAAAAAGGCATCTGAAATAATAAACTAAGTGCAATGTAGTGTTGGCAAAAATGCCGATTTTTCGATACATATCCATACTGAAATATCTGAAATGCTTCCAATACTCATTTCCCGCAGAACAGATACACAATACCAGCTGATCTTTCTCTCTCTCTCATCTCTCCGACAGCGAGTCGACACATAAACTCTTCTCACTCACTTGTTTCATTTCAGTTTAGGATTGCACATAATTTTACTCATTCCCACAGAATTTCTGCTCACACCCAAAGTATGCACATATAAAGCCGCCTCTCAGTACTAAATTGAGTTCCTTTTCGCTGCTTATTGCGCTTAAACAGTCAAATACACAAAATAATGTCAAAATGCCGGTCTTGGTGGGTATTCACGTAAACACAGTCAGTTATGTTTTTAGTGAATGTAAACAGCTGAGAAATAAACGCATGTATAACAGTATAATGGATTCGTGCATCAGGTCTTAAAAATCTCAAAAAAATCTCAAAAAAATCTATATGCCAGTTTTTTTCCCATGGTATCGATGTCAAAATTGTGGCCAGTGAAAATGCTGAGTGGATAGTAACTTTGGAAAACCACTAGACACAGTCAGGGCTGGGCGGTATATCGGGTTTTGTACGATATATTTTTAATATACGATACAGAATGAGGTGATACCGTTTATATCGATATACAGTAGTTTTATACGAGGGCATCTGAAAAACAGCGATGGACGTCACAGAGTGCTGCTGCGGGGAAAATGCATAATACAATTTGGTTTAAACATGAGATATGCTTAATATTAAGGGCTTTAAAAATTACTCGTAAGATTAAGATATAGTTAACACGTAGACCTATCGTTTAAAGCGTCTTGCTCCTTCAGATGCTCTGACAGATTCATGTGCTGACAGATATTTGCGCTGTTTAATGCTTTTGTGATGTGGTGTTTTCCTAAGCGCATAACTTTCATTTCACAGGTATATTCTCCATCTGTAAATGTTAGAAAGTCATACAAATATTTGCATTTTGCTGTCAGGAGTGGACGAGCCTTCTCCTAGCGAATCTCATTCTCCTCTAAACTTCATAGACTTCCGTGAACGAGCGCCAAACGGACGGAGCTTAATAGAATAGGATCGCCATAATTCTGACTAAAATATACATTTTGATAAAATGTGCCATCTGTAACCTACAAGTAAGTGTATTTTTATGATAGCAATAACTAAATATATAAATACATAGCTAATTTGTCTGTGCTTTTGTTTTTATTTTAATTTTTAGTCAAGTGAATTTAACTTCTGCTTTAAAAAGCATTATTTTTATTTTTAGATTGTAATGTTGCAATGTTAGATTGTACAGTAACTTTCTCGTTTTTACACATACTGTACTGTAGACCTATTAGTGTGCCAGACTACATGGTTACATTCCCTATTGTAGCCTATTAATAGCTTTAAATATTTAATATTTGTATATTATATATATTAACTTTAGGCAGGATGTTAAATTAATATTTTTAAAAAGTAAATACAGATAAAAAAAATTCTAAATCCAAATAGAAAAAATTTTGAAAATACAGAGATACCGCATATCGCCATTTATCCAAAAAATACTGAGATATGACTTTTTGGCCATATCGCCCAGCCCTAGACACAGTGGCTGTTGAGCAAAAAGTTCATGTCAAGCCCTGCATGGATTCCAATGATGTCATTTAAACTAAAAAAAATTGGTAAAATCAAATTATACTGTCCCCAACATGCAAATGTTGTTGCAACACACTTGCAAATATGCAAATTTTCCACTGATTTGTCCATACACCTTCATATTTTCATGACTATGAGCTGGGGGCCATTTCTTTTTGTGTGTGTGCCAAAGAAGGATGCTTAAATCATACTCATAATCTGCTCTTTCCTGTGCCTGGAGGGGATAAATTTACCTTTAGTTTCCACCTGCACTGCAGACCACTAGCACAGGCACATACATGCTGCCCTGACGCTTCGCTCTGAGGAGTCTTCACTTGCCTGATTCTAAACTTTCTGCACATATTTTCACCTCAGAATATTATTTATCCTCAAGCACAATGCTTTAGGTCTTTTATGTAATCCAGAGTTTTAGAAAACAACCACAGGGCCACTAAAATCACAAAACACCAATGCTGGATCTGCTTTTTTTGTTTAGGATATTCAGGTGTTTTTAGATAGAAGGCTCAAAGTCAGAGCAGCTCGTCTCCTCTAAGGCTCGTGTCTCAGGACAGTGAGTGATGGTGGCTGGGGAGGGACATACTACAGTCCTGAGGCCGTGCTGGCGTTTGGATTTACTAGCTTGTCAGAAGATCTCTCTGGTCTTAACCTGCTAATTGACCAATGCCTTGAAAAGGATCAGTTCAGCACTGGCTCACTTTCAGTGGGATAAATGTCTAGGAAGGGTTTCATTCACTCAGGTCATTGTAGAAGTTTTTGTAGAACGTATGCATTTATTTTGTTACTTTAATCATGTTCCAAGATGAAATCGCTCAAACATTTAAGCGAAATCCTCAAAAATCTGTGTTGTATATGGTCCTTTAGTGTAGAAGACCGTTGGACATAAAGCAGATCACGCTGTTTAACCGACAAAGGTTTGTGTAATATTTGAGGAATCTTGAGAGATTTTCCTGGCTCTTTGTATGTCGCAATCGAGACGTATCCGCCGGTCATAGTTTTTGTCCCTGCTGATAAATTGTCTGTTATTGTATGCATTCATTCCACAGGTTCCTGCAGCGTTCAGTGCAGTCAAACAGGAATATGAACCACCTGGAAGGTGTCATATATATCAGTTTGGAAAAAATGAAAAGAAAAAACACTCTCCTGTGTGGGGATTATCAAAACCCCAGAGGGTTAATTCAGATCATAGCAACAAGAAACATATGCTAACATTGCGTTTGGAGAGGAGGGAGAGTTTCCATAACCTTCATGGATCTCTGATAAATCTGCTGTTCTTTGTGATTTCCTCCTCATAGTTTTGTTTTGTTTTTTTTTGTTTTTTTTTGGTGCATATGTAACTAATATTGCGGAGATCTGCTGATATACATGCGATGTGGAAGTAGGAAACCAGATGTTTTCCTCTGAGACTGTCACACCTGTATATTTTTCTAGGTGTGGATGATTTAATTGTGTCTTTCTGTGGTGATGTTTGATTATAGAAAGGGCATATATATAAGAGCTGCTCATTAGTGGTTTGAAATTAAATACTTGCCTACAGCATACTACTGATTTTTTTTAAATAGTATGTGAAACGGTACACATTGCACAATGGTAAACATTTATAACAGTAGTAGAGCTTGTAATGTGAATTGCAACGTTTGCATTCAGTTAGAAAGACAAAAAAGTTTCATGCTACATTGTCAATCTCATACTTAAAATCAGATTTAGTTATCTCAGACTTAAAAACAATTGCATTTTGTGTAAAAATAAATAAACATAATTTTTAAAGGGATAGTTCACCCAAAAATTCAAAAATCATTTTAATTTTTTTTTTTTTCTTGATTGTCCAGGCACTTGAGTCAAGATAAACAATGTTACTTACCGTTTTTCTCCACACTAGCAATGGAAGTTCAAGTTGAGTGCAATGCATTGTGGGATACAGTAGACTGTACAGTATACACTGTTGTATAATGCATATTTTTGGTAAATTTACTGTATCATTTGAGTAGCGTATAAAGAAAAGTCACATGCTTTGTCCAGTATACACTGTTCAAAACTTTGGGGTCAGTAAGATTTATTTATTTAAATGAATACATTTATTCAGCAAAGATGCATTGAATTAATCAATTTAAGTGCTTTTCTTTTAAACTTTCTATTCATCAAAGAATATCTGAAAAAATGTATCACGGTTTCCACAAAAATATGAAGCAGCACAGCTGTTTTCAACATTAATAATAATAATAAATGTTTCTTAAGCAGCAAATCATCATATTAGAATGATTTCTGAAGGATCATGTGACACTGAAGACTGGAGTAATGATGCTGAAAATTCAGCTTTGATCACAGAAATAAATTACATTTTAACATACAGTATATTAAAATAGAAAACAGTTATTTTAAATTGTAATAATATTTCACAATATTACTGTCTTTACTGTATTTTTTTGATCAAATAAATGCAGCCCTGATGAGCACAAGACAATCTTACCGAACCCAAACTTTTCAATGAAAGTGTGTGTTCATATGCAGAAATAGTAAGAGTGTTATGGTAGAATGTTATTCTGAATGAATACAGGCAGTTAGTGAAGGGTGGAGGGTTTTGACTGACAGAGCTAAATGAGGATGACCCATGCCGAGAATGAAGGTCACAGGTCAATCGCTAAAGCGTGCTCCATCTATAAGCTTCCCAGATCCACCTGTTTGCCCCACAGGTATAAGGAGTTAAACAGATGTCAGTGTGCAGTTGATTCATGGGGAAATCTGGGTAGAGAGGTAACTTCTTCCATGCTGTAAGCTGAACCCGAAGCGTTAGTTGTTCAGGCATGTGTATTAAAGTCTTAGAGGAGATCTGGAAGGCAGCTGAGGGTTAATAGACTCTGGATGGGGTGGGTTAGTATGGTTGGCTGTAGCTCATTTGAAGTAAGGCTCTGGAACACTTGCTCTGACTGCGGGTGGATGCTAATGAAGGATTAAACTGCTGCTCAAGCTGAACCTTCCAAACAGATTCAGGGAAACTAGAGTGCACACTTGAGTGCAAGTGTGCATCCGTCCATATGTGAGCACTCGGTAGTACTCAGATGAGTGAAACTGAAACGTCTGCGTGTTGTATGTATCTTTACAATAGTTCACAATGTTGTTGCAGATGTATGTGGATAACATTGAATCTTTTCAATTGGTTTAAATACTGATTATTAATCATGAGTCAAACCCCTCTCCACTTAACCGTTGTGTCGCACATCCACCATGTTTGTCGTTTTTTTTAACACCTTTTATATGTTTTTGTAGTTCTAATTGAATCCTCATCCACAGTGCAATGGGTTGTGGGAAATATTAGCTGTTGGATGGATCTGCACTTTGGATTCTAACCATAAAAGGTAGACAATCTGGGTGTTTTTGGAATACTCATTTCAACATACTTTGATTTGGGACACTATAATTCTAATTTCGAATACTATTTAGGATGCATAGTAAGGATTGATAGTATGCGAATTGGACTGAGCATCACTTCCTGTATATTATTGATAAAAACAAAAGTTGTAGAAATTATATTGTAGTAGAAGATTCACGATTGACCATGTTAGAAGCTTTTTTTATAAACCTGTGGTAAATTTTCAAGACTTTTGATGGATGTTACAGTCCATTAAGGCATGTTCACATGACTATTTGAAGAGTTTGGTTCCAAAACGAGATAAACGGCATTTTCAAAAATATTGAGTTTCCGCCAAAATCAGTATTGTATCTGGTCGGTATTGAAAAGTCATTTATTAATTTTGCGCAAAATGCGATATCCGTCGAGTTATTCTGTCATGTTTTCTCCCTTTCTTTCCAAAACGCGACAAACGCCAGTCTCCCTTCTCTGCAGAATGCGATATATCCGCTCAACCAATCACAGTGCTCCATTCCACGCACTGTAAACAGTAATGGCGGCGCTCTGAATACACCCGGCATCCTGGTTTTCCTCATCTACTTAGTACTTTGTGATCAACAAAAACAGAAAAATGAATAATTTTGACGGCATTGATGAATCTGTGATGGTTTCTGCGGTGGGGAAGAAACATAAGTCATTGAAATCTAATCATTTACGTGAGGAGATTAAGAAGACGAGGCATTCGAGTCGGGAGGAGGAAAAATGCCGGCTGTTGCTTGTTCCACGACAGCATCAAACTTCTGCCACGCTCCCCAAAACTGAATCATGAACAGTTTTTAAAAGGCGTTTTTAATACCAATGTACTCGGCAGATGTGTTTATTTTAACCGTGCGGTGGCGTCCGATACTCTTTAATCAGTAATGACAAACAGAGACATAATTAATTTATAACATTAACAAGATGACCCGCTGAATTCATTTTGGGAGCGACGACTGAATGTATTTTTAGTAAAATGCCTGTATTTAAGATTAGTATTGACAAAGTTCAGAGGCTGTCATATATGTGAATCAACTTACTCTGTTGTGTAAAAAATATTTTGTTGTGTAAAAAATAACTTTTATATTGATGGATTAATTGCATTTTGAAAAAAAAACAAAAAAACATGGCATGGATTTATTGCATTTTGTGAAAAAAATGATAATAGATTTATAATACACCTTTTAAAATCAAAATGTAGATTTGAATGTTTAATGTTTTTATAACCAAAAGATGCTATGTGAAAGATTGAAACAGAAAAGAGTGGTTTTCATTTTGCCACTTTCTTGGTAAAGAAAACAGACTTTTTACTCAAATTAATCAAAATGGATTTATAGTGTTTTGGAACCAAACTCTTCATTTGGTGTGAAAATCCGGTGTGACAAAACTTTTAATTTGAATGAAAGACTGTTTTTTTTTTTTTAAAGATTTGTTTTTGCCTTTATTATGATAGGACAGTGATTAAACAGGAAGCGAAGTGGGAGAGAGAGAGGGGGACGGGATCGGGAAAGGACCACGAATCGGGACTCGAACTCGGGTCGCCCGAAGCGCATTGGCCAACAGAATGAACGACTGTTAATGAGTCTGTTCAGACTGAATATTGGCGTACCGCCAATGTGACATTTTTTACTGATGTTTTCTAATCTTATATCCATCACACGGTAAAGAAACCTGGCCAACCAATAAGATTTGTGCTGTTGGTCACATGTCCAGAGCCGCTGTTCTCTCGCAAACCACGACTTGGCGGTGCTTACGAACTATTTTGAGGAAGAATCCAGAACCGGCTCTCTGTACACTTGTATTTGGTGATAAACACCAAAAAGCCTGTATGGATTTTGAAATCATGTAAATAATGTTTCACTTCCTTTCCTTTGTCAGAAACAGAAAATGTGAGGTGCTTTCATATGAATTCACATGATTTGATACAATGAGTATGATTTTTGAAAAAAGAAAGAAAAAGAAACTAAGCATGAAGATCCAAACCATGAATGGGGCATAAGCAGATCATTCGGATGAGATTGTACAAATTTTACACCAATTTGCCGAAATGTAAATAAGTGCGAATTACAACGAGAGTGTTTTGGATTTGTTCATGCCATCAGATTTCTTTTGGTTCAGTCTTAGAAATTATAAAAATTTTTGTTGCTGTTTGAAGGTGATTATTGATGAATGTATGAATAGGGCATATGTAAAGTGTGTAGCAGTTCCTTACTGTCCGCTGTGTAGCTTTATAATGATACGTGTGTAAATGCAGCCACCCGTGAGCAAAACTCTGAGTCTCAGTTAATTCGATCAGCTTTTCAGATGTCGTAGGAAAATTAAGCAAGCGTGAAGAACTTAACCCTTTCAGACTCTCAGGTTTTAAAGACTCTCTCGCTTTCCCTCTGTCTCCCTAATTCACTCTTTTTATGGAAGCAGCAAGGTCAGTGAGAAGTTTAGACACTTGAATAAAAACACTGTAAGCTCTTATGTGGCTCATTGGATGCCCATCGACACAAAGTGCTTTAGTATTTGCATAAACTGGCCCCTCAAGATTGAGATAGAAAGAGAACGAGAGAGATTCTCATGAGAATAACCTTCAAACATGGCAGTGAGGATTTCTATAAAAAATCACAATGACACAATTCTATATATATGCTTCTTTCTTCACAAAAATATTACATTTGTGTTATTTTTAAATAATTGTACTGTTAATTTTGCACCATAATATGTCCTGATTCAGACATTTAAATGTATTACAAACAATTAACATACAGTAAAAACATAAAGAGTATATACATAAATAAGTAATCTGTCAAATGATGCCATATTTTTTACTTATAATTTTTCATGTTAATATCGCAAAGCACCTAAAGGACAAGTAAAGAAATCAGTTTTTCATGAAAATGACTCAAAAGCATGTGGATGATTGAACAATGGATGAAACAGCTTTTGTGGTTTTAAGTTTTAAGGGATAACCTGTGCTTTGTCTTTTATGTCTGTGTACCCCAGGCTTCAGTGTGACTGCCAGCACAACACTTGCGGCCCGTCATGTGATCACTGTTGCCCCGGCTTCAACCAGTTTCCATGGAAACCAGCCACGACTTACAGTGCCAATGAATGTGAACGTGAGTTCTCCTCTCTCTGCGTCCAGCGAGGCAACAAAACAAAGATTTAGTACCTGTCGGCGCCTCCTCGACACATTGTTCACAAAACATGATTTCTTTTTTTGGGAGATTTTTTCTTCTTTCCTTTCTTGATAGCGGAACAGCATTTCCTTTATTCTTCCCAACAGTGCTGTTCTTTATGTATAAATGGACATGACATCTAAATTATGAGTGTGACTTTTCAGGAATGTCCAAAGCTTAATATCTTCACTCAGAGAATCTTGAATGATTTCTGTCTGGTTTTGTGATTGATTTCTCTTTCTTCACTCATTCAAGTTTCTCTTCCTACATGCATTTTTAACATTTCAGCTTGTGTCATTCTAACAAACGTAAAAGACTATAGAGGCTTTCGCACCGGGTAGTTATAGGAACTTAGTTATAGGAACTAGCCACCAGGGAACTAAATGTTCCCCTAGAGCCATTTTCCTGGTTGCGTTCGCACCGCCAGTAGGAACTCTGAAGTGACGAAAGCCGTGCTTGTTGTTGTGACTTTTATTTTTGACGACGCTGAGAACGCCAGAGCCTGAGCACACAGCGCTCTTTATTAGTTTACAATCTGTTTAACAGCCTGTCTTAATACGTTATTAGATACATAAAAAAAAATCCATAGTTTTTACAGAATAATTTTGGCAGCTGTGATTGCCAGAATAATTTTGTAAAAAATACAGAAAAACTGTAAACACATTAACAGAACAAACTTTACATTTTACAGTATAAAACTGTAATTTACAAATAAGAAAATTTGAATGTAAACCAATAAATTCAACAATGCACACTACTACTAAAATCTGTTTTGTACCTTTAACATGTACTGATAACCACCAAAATAACGCAGATGGTAAAAGAGAAAGCCACATGAAGAATCAGAGTTCAACACAAGTAGCTTTTCCACGAGCTGAAGTATATACTAATATAAAGAAGGTGCACAGAGTGATTCACGCAAACACAAAACACCTCATGGTAACCCACAACACTTACATAATGCAATAAACATTCATTAAACAACAGAAGATATAACATAAAACCCTAATGTACATAACTGATAACAAGAAATATTAAGAAACGATTATTTAAACAAAATACTTTCAAATGTGGAGTGTCACACAGGGAATTGTGGGAATATCAGTTTACATTTTTTGACTGTAAATTATACATTGATTTTGTCTTTTTACTTCTAAAAATTTACAGCATTTTAGTGTGAATATTACATAAAATGTCTGGTAGCGTTTTTACAATATTCTACCGTTAAAATCACATTCATTTTTTACTGTGTAGAACTGTTATACAAATAAAGTAAACAGTATATGAAAAATTATTCGCGTTTGCCATGTCCAGGTCCTTGGCTTTTTAAAAAATGGCGGGCGCTGGTGTTTCGAGTGCGTTCGGCCAATTAACATAAATTTACGTCACCGGTAGTTCCTATTGTGCTGGGTTAGACCCTATTCTGAAGTAGGAGCTAATTTAATGGCGTTCCTTTCACCAATAGATCTAGGAACTATAAAAAAGGTTCCTCTGGTGCGAAAGCCCCTTATGTGACCATCAGCGTGACCATACTCCACAATTTTGTGGTGTTATATATTTTTCCTGAAGTCCTAGTAAACTGTAATTAACTCTATTTGCAAGTGGATGAAGCCTTTTGCAAAAGGACAGATTAAAACAATTTTAAAAATTTGCTTTCAAAAATGATTAATTATTTTATTGTGTTATTTTCCTACATTTTAAACATTAATTAAATATGTCTGTATTTCGTCAATTAAAAAATATATTCATTTATTAGTTTGCTGTTATTTAACTACGTTTTAAGACACAATTTAGTGTTAATTTTTCTATTTTTAAAAAGTGATTTCTTATACATTTTTGTTTGAGTTATTTAATAATTTACGCCTTTTTTAAAGTGCCACTCCTAGACCTCCAAGTAAAAATGGCTACCTGATACCTCTATAAATGTGAATACACATTAGCCTTTTTAGATCTAGGATCAGTTTTGTTGTGAGAGGATTTTTAAAGGTTCGCTTTAGGATCAGCGTAGTCTCTGCTTTAGTAAGACATCAGAGACAGTGTGAATAAGAGCGGCTGGCAGTCTATGTGAACAGCCCCAGCCTGCTGTGAGCTCATACACACGCTAATCCAGTCTGGCTTCTCTCACACACTGTAAAAATAGTCCCACAATGCTTTTAAGAGGATCTCAGTCTCACTCTTTGGGTGTCTATCTGTGTATTGGGAGCCGTTTCAGTCTTGAAAACATTTCCGCTGAGTATGTTGTTGGATATCCGCCGTTTCTCACCTAATCTAATCTATGAATTCCCAAATATATAACCGCCCCTTTGTGTGGAGAGAGACCTCGGTGAGGTTTATAGCACATCTGTGAGCAGAGTTAAGCCAGAGAGACGGTCCCATCTGACAGAACTGTTTCATCTCACGCCGGGTCACCCTGTCCTCACCCTGCCGTCAGTGGACTGGACCCTTAACAAAACACAGCCATTCCACACCGCATGTCCTGTCAAAGACTCCACTGTGCGACAGGAAAAACACACATTCAGTAGTTTTGAAAGCTTTTTAATGCCTGTTGGTGCATATTTTAAATAGTGAATTTGTCTGACAGTGTTAGATTTTGCCAATCACTGCTGTTTTAATTTTCATTTATGAAAATTAGTGATGCAATTCTTAGCCGCAGCCACAGATTCTGAACTCACTGGGCTCAATTGTGATCAGTTACCACTGTTCTGTGAATTTTCATGGGCAAAATCCAGTAATTTCAATAGGAATCCATGTGATCGTTTGTTTAAGAAAAATATCCATATGTAACAAGTTATAAAGTAAAATAACTAGCTTCCGCCAGACCGCCAGACCGCCTTCCGTATTCAACTTACAAAGAAAGTGTAATGCCTCTCGCTGTTCATAACGCTACGCCCTACGCCTTCCTTATTCAACTTACAAAGAAAGTGTAACGCCTCTCGCATTTCAAAACGCTAACGCTACGTCCTACGCCTTCCTTATTCAACTTACGAAGAAAGTGTAACGCCTCTCGCTGTTCATAACGCTACGTCCTACGCCTTCCTTATTCAACTTACGAAGAAAGTGTAACGCCTCTCGCATTTCAAAACGCTAACGCTACGCCCTACGCCTTCCTTATTCAACTTACGAAGAAAGTTTAACGCCTCTCGCATTTCAAAACGCTAACTCTACGCCCTACGCCTTCCTTATTCAACTTACGAAGAAAGTGTAACGCCTCTCGCATTTCAAAACGCTTACGCTACGTCCTACGCCTTCCTTATTCAACTTACGAAGAAAGTGTAACGCCTCTCGCATTTCAAAACGCTTACGCTACGTCCTACAGGTACACGCAATAATTGAATGTTATTTTGTCAATATGTTTTAACTTGTATTTTCAACTAAAATCTGAAGATTCCTTGATAATTTTCACTCGTTTTCTCCTTGCTAATGGCTGTTTCTTTTCTTTTCTCTTTCTTCTTCCCTTCTCTGCTGTCATTCATCTTTGGACGGTTCAGGTCGACACTGATGTGTGTGTCTGAGTATTTTATTCATGTCCTGCTTGTATAGTGTTCTCTCTGCACTGGCAGAGGAGTTATTAACCTCAGTGTGTTTCATCTTCAGGCTGATTATATGGTGATGTAACTGTGTTGTGTGTGTGTTTTCAGCATGCAACTGCCACAGACACTCATCAGAGTGCTACTATGATCCAGAGATCGACCAGCGGAGAGCCAGTCTCAACATGCAGGGAGAATACAGGGGCGGTGGAGTGTGTATCGAATGCCAGGTGGGCTCAGGTGTACAAACACACAATTATAAATCAAACTTAGTACAGCGGCATTGGCTGTGGCTCAAAACTTACCTTGACATTTATGGCATTTATGGTCAGTAGGTGCATACGACATTTTTTGGCATCAAATACATGCTCACTACGTGTGGAAACACAGCTTTTGATGTTTTTGCAAGTACATCCTATGATTTTTATTCTCTCACAGCATCACACCACAGGCATCAACTGTGAACGCTGCATTCCTGGCTACTATAGATCACCTGGCCATCCTTTGGAGTCCACATCCGCCTGTTCAAGTGAGTCTCCAGTCACACACAGTGCTATTTTAGTATTATTTTTATAATATGTATTAATATCTTTAATTAACTTTATATTTTCAGTTTTCAAATTGTCTTTTATATTTTATTTTGTTTCAGCTTTATTTCAATTAATACATTATTTTAATAGTTTTAGTTTAATTAGCGATGACAACACTGGCCATACATGCATTTAAATGAATATAAAACTGTAGATATAGTTAAAGCATGTTCTGTTCTTTTGCTTGTTTTCTCTGATTCTCTCATGTGTTTTTCAGGGTGTCAGTGTGAGTCTGAGTTCACTGACGGCACATGTGAGGACCTGACCGGACGCTGCTACTGTAAACCCAACTACACCGGCGAGAACTGTGACGCATGTGCAGAGGGATACGAACGCTTCCCTGAATGCTACCGTAAGTCTGTGTGTGTGTTTGTCTTTGAAGCTTTCGTCAAGGTTTTAGGAATTATTAGGGGCCAAGCACTGAAGGTGCCTAGGCATCAATTGTGTCCGTTGGCGTTCTTCTTCTTCTTCACTCTGGAAGTCTATGGCAGTGGGAAAGTTATGAATTTTGGCACACAGATAGAGGCCAGTCTGAACTGTCACCATAGCAAATTTGGAGTCTCTAACTCAATCCCTCTAGCCCCACCAACTGTCCAAACTTGCACTTATATTTATGTTAATAACCTTTGAACCGTAATGGCTAGAAATCATTTCTTTCCTCTGATTCCATGGCTCAAAACGATTCAATTGCACCCATTTTCCATCATGAACATTTTCCCGCCATTTCAAGTTTTCTGAAAAACCTTCTTGTTCAAACTTCTCCTAGGCTGTTGCTCTGATTTTCATGAAAATTGAACCAGATCATCTTCAGAAAAAAGTTGATTTGTCAAACCATTTTCGCTTTATCATATTCAGACCAAACTTGGTCCTTGTCATCAGGGCCATTTTGAATTTTGTAGTAAAATGCTGTATTTTATGAATGTATCATTATGAAATTCGGTATGGGTCATCGGCATGATGCCTTGAAGGAGTCTGAGAACTTTCGGACCAGCGCCACCTAGTGCTGAAAAAATAATATAACATGCTAATAACTTAGGATGTGGTTGACTTATTTTCAGTGAATCCTTAATCCAAACATCTAAACATGCTAGATTTCGTCTTATGGTTAGTGCAACGCAGTGATTTAGCGTTTAAACAACATTTGCAAATATCTTAGAAACTGTTAGTCCGATCGAGACGAAACCACCGTTGGAAAATCATGGGTTGTTGACTATACACTAATGGCTAAATGTCAAAATTGTGATAGTAAGTGGCAAAAAAATGCAATCAAAGTGAGATGTGTGTAATTTTTTATGTGTTAATACATATAAATGTCTTTAATTCCTAAATTAAATTAGATATTTTCACCAAATTTGACATGCTTATGTATAGGGGCACTCTGAGGACACACACAAAAAAAGCGGCACTTAGTGGCACTATAATTGAACAAAACATGAAATTGGCTCTAACTACAGTACTGTTGGTCTGATTGACTTCAAAATTGGCATGCAGTGTCTTTGTCTCAGTTGCTATCATAATCCATTATGACATTGTTGGTCTGCTGCTAGCTTTCTTGTTTGCTTCACTCTAAATTGCTGCTTGCAGCTATATTTTTCAGATAATTGTATCTGAAAAATATACAAAAAAAATACAAAAAGGACAGTAGAAAAAAAAGTTTGAATATAACCAATGCATTTTTTATTAAGGCAAACAAAAAATAATTGTAAATAATAAATAAAATGTAAACAAATCTTTCTTATAATTTATGTGAAGATTAAATAAATCGGTGTTAAAGAAACTTAGAGCTTCACAATTCAGGATAAACTGAGAAAATGTTTTGTTTTGTCAAACTAAGATCACAATTCTGAATGACAACTAAACGAAATACCATGTAATTTATTTCTAGAGGTTCTGACAAAATATTAATTGCTGCAGTCTATTCTAAATGTTTTTATTTATTTGAATTAATTATTTTTTTTAAATCTGTTTGGATGTTTGATTCAATGACTCACTCATAAATACTCTTGTTTCATTACTGGATGAATCAGTGTATTTGAAAGAATCTGTTGAATGAAGATTCAACGGCAAACACATTTTTTAACAGTCGCTTGTCGCCACCTGGTGGTGAAACAGTGTAATCTATAAATGTGTCGTTTTCAGCACCACATTTAAGTGTTTATATCTGAACTATAATCTGTGATCATTTGAATATTTGTAACACAGAAATGAAGATACTGAAAACACTGTTTGTGCAGCTGTTAATACCGACATGACAACTGCTCTCTCAAGACGAACTTTGAAGTAGATTAACTGTTAGACGTAAGGAAACCTACTTGTTTGTTATAAAATTTGTTTCCTTGTGTTTATTCTTGTCAGAGGTTTACATCAGTGGAGAGGCCAGACCTGCCGGAGAAATCATCAGTAAGACACTGATTTGATTCAGTTTGACTTTGAATTTGATTTGATTCAATTCTTATTCACTGATTTCTCACCCGATTTCAGACTGTGAGTGCAGTGCTGCAGGCACAGAAGGGAACTCCTGTAGGCCGGACCCTCGCACCAATACATGTGTGTGTAAACCTGAATTCACTGGAGAGCACTGCGACACCTGTGCTCACGGACACTTCAGCCTCAACTGCCAACGTAAGGACACACACACACACACTGACCCTGTAATATGCTGTGTGGTGACATCACATGATTATAAATATTTTAAAATAAATAAATTAAATAAACAGGTGCATGTGAGGTATAGTTTTAAAGTTTACTTTACAGTCATTAACAAAGTTCAAATATTTAATATATTTACGTGTATGAATCTAACATTTTCATAACATTTTGAACTTTATCTGAATGTACATTAAAATTATTACATTAAATGCTATTTGTGAGTTTTATTATTTGTAATCACAGTGATATTTTAATGTAAGTATATAACTTGTCAAGTCCCAGATCAAATCAGCTGTCCCGTTCTGTCCTTTTTTGTCTTTTCTCTGTAAGCTGCAGCAGCAGGTGACATCTGAGCAAACACATGCAGATTGTTGCATCAATGTCTGCTGAACTGCTGTTGATCTTGCGCATAGTTGGAGTGTTTGCGAGCACAGTATACCACCCAAAGACAAAAGCAATGCAAACATGCACATATTCTCGCTCTCTTCCCCCCAGGCTGTCAGTGTTCAGGCCAGGGTTGCCAGGATGGGTCCTGTGACGCAGTAACAGGCCAGTGTGTTTGTCGGAGCGGGTTTCAGGGGTATTCATGCGAGCAGTGTGCGCCCGGCTACTTCAACTACCCATTATGCCAATGTGAGTGCTTGCCAACTCTAATCTCACTGAGCTCCAAAATCCCCTATGAGTACTGCCAAACCATGAACTTCACAATACAGCCACAAATAAACAGTTTCCTGTGAATTCTTTTTCTGCTTAATTTGGCAAATATCACTTTTTTAAAAAGACCAAGCTTCTGCACACATACACACTCAAACACGCAAACCTATAGACTAAACACGTAATTGAACGGCAAGAATGCATTAAAGGTATTCTGGTTTCAGTAGGAAAGGTGTCATTTAAGCGGCCCCTAAAGAAATAATTTTTACAACGGAAGTGATTCAATCGAAAACCAACTTTAGCTCGATAAGAATTTTCCTATTGTCACTGTGAAGCTGCTTTGAAACAATATGTATTGTGAAATGCGCTGTATAAATGAAGATGACTTGACTGCTTTGAAGTCTAAGATCAATGTAAAATTTTACCCTGTTTACGTACTCAACACACATTCTTGGTCTTATTGTGCATGATTCATCAGTGCACATTTTAAAATGTGAGCTAACTTTCTCCACCTTTCCTTTTTGGCTTTTGGTTTTTGGCTGATTTTACTAATTTGATTGACTGAGTGCTGAAATAGCATTCCTGTAGCAATGGGACTTTTCACTGTTTTTATCACTCTGCTTGTCTAAATGTGCACATTCACAGACTGCTAGCTTGTTATTCTGTGTATTAGTGGTGGTTTTTCAGTGATTCTTCTGCAGTTTAAATCATTATTTCAGTCTTTTGAATCTTTCACTTAGCCAATTAATTCAGAACACTGATTCATTCTGAAACAAAACAAATGATTGCCTTTATAAATGAGTCATTTGGATCATTCTTTCAACCAAGTAGATTTGTTCAAAAACATTGATTCATTAAAGAACAAAACAAGTGACTGTCTTTATGAGTCACTTTACTCAACTGACTTTTTCAAAAACACAGAATCATTCAGCAACAAAACAAGTGACTAGTTGAAAAAAAAAGTTATTTTTGTTTAGACAGAAAGCAGCTACTGTAGTACATCTGAGCAGGACTTTATTCCACAGAAAGTGGGACAGGTGAAATTTGTTTCTCTCTAGACATCCGTATGGCTGAACGTTTATTGTTGTAATTAAGACCCCATCAATTAAATTGAGTATTTGACCTTTAAGGCTTAACATTGTAAAATTTAAGACATTTTAAGACTAAAAAACTGCAAGAAAACAGACAATGCTTCAGCAAAGGTGTTTAACAAAGTTTAATAAACATTGAAAAATGTTTCACTTACTATAATTAAAAATATTTCACATTTAAAATATTTAAATTATGCAACAACTCAGTTTTTACCAACAATGTAAAATTTAACATGTCATCTCACTTAATCTAGTGTACACTTTAATCCAGTATGCCATAGTGTTGAGCGTTATAGCTATACAGCTCAGTACAAGTACACAGGAAGGATCAAGGTTAAAACATGACCTAATATACAGTACAGTCCAAAAGTTTGGAACCACTAAGATTTTTAACGTTTTTAAAAGAAGTTTCGTCTGCTCACCAAGGCTACATTTATTTAATTAAAAATACAGTAAAAACAGTAATATTGTGAAATATTATTACAATTTAAAATAACTGTTTTCTATTTGAATATTGTTACGGTACAGAGGGGTCAGACACAGAGAGGTAAGTATAAGCAGTCTTTATTTGAACCAGGAGAGTTTATAGGAAGTGTAGAGGTGGAGTGAAGGAAGTGAAGCTGATGATGAAGGGTATTGGAGATAGTTACTGTCCTTTCCGTTTTCAGAAGAATGATCCTTATGGAGACGCTGGAGCTGGAGATCGCTGGAGGTGACGGAACACACACACACAGACGATGAACACACTGGGAGAACGGGAAACACTGGAGACAGGTAAGAAGAGTTCAAGGAGTCCTTAGAGGTAAGCATCAACGTNTAATCATAAATGTTTCTTGAGCAGCAGATCATCATATTAGAATGATTTCTGAAGGATCATGTGACACTGAAGACTGGAGTAATGATGCTGAAAATTCATCTTTGCATCACAGGAATAAATTACTGTGTCAAATATATTTAAATAGTACACAGTTATTTTAAATTGTAATAATATTTCACAATATTACTGTTTTTACTGTATTTTTAATTAAATAAATGTAGCCTTGGTGAGCAGATGAAACTTCTTTTAAAAACATTAAAAAAATCTTAGTGGTTCCAAACTTTTGGACTGTACTGTATACATAACTTTCCCTCGTATGACAATGACGTGACTGTAAATAAGCAAATAGACTACAAAACCCGAACCTATCCTCTTAATAGCGCTGCTGGCTAACATTAGCGTGGTGTCTAACTGAAAATAACTCCTCAGCAACAGATAGCTACAGCAAAACACACAAAAAAGATTGTAATTCCCTGGAATTTGGGCTGCTGTCATTGACAAGATCATAAATAAAACAGTCGATCATGATGTTTCTAATAAACATCGCGTTGTGTGAAATTATTTGGTCTTCTCTTCACCGATTTAGCATTTACTGGGCTCTCTTCTGCTATCGCGGCGACATGACAAAGAACGCTGATCCTGATTGGTCCTCGTGTGTGCATTCGAAGTGCTGATTGGCTCACGCAGATAGAACCTTATGGAACCAAGTTAGAGTGCGACTTTGTAGATAGAATCTTTTTGTTTTTCTAAAAAAAAAGTACCAAAATGTGCACAACTTAAAAAAAGAAACATCACATAATGTAAATAAGCTGTCACAGAATATGAAAATGTGAATAACTCAATTTTGACAAAAATGTCAGATAGAACCTTATAATTTACATTTACATTTACGCATTTGGGAGACGCTTTTATCCAAAGCGACTTACATTGCATTATCCTATACATTTGTATCGGAGTATGTGCAATCCCTGGGATCGAACCCATGACCTTGGCATTGCTAGTGCCACGCTCTAACCACTGAGCTACAGGGGGGACGAGGGGACGTCCAAGGGGACGAGTTGTCCTATTTCCCATAAACATAGCACATACCGAACCGTACCGAAACCGTGATAAAAACCGAACCGTGAGTACTTTGAACCGTTGCACCTCTATAATATACACATAAAGAATATCAGCCGATATATCGATATCTGATTTTTTTACTGCCTAATATCGGTATCGAATTTTTGTTCAAAAACACTGAATCATTCCGGCAAAATTGTGTCTACAATGCAAGTTAATCAGTCTTGACTATTAACTCAGTAGTAACTCCACTGTTGTCTGCAAACTCACACTCAGTTCTTGCTTATATGGAATGCCCGCTCATGAACCAGCCAATTCATTTCAAGTCACTTTCCTACATTTGATCTCATTGAATGTACTTTTTCACTCTGATATACAGAAGTAAGATGTATTGCGAATGCATTTCATATTGACTTCAAAACTATTAACATTCAAGTTTTACTTTAATTTCTCTCTCTGTCTGTTTGTAGATTGTGGTTGCAGTGTTGTGGGCTCTTTGCCCGAGATGTGTGACGCGGTCGGTCAGTGTTTGTGCAGGCCGGAGTTCACTGGTCCTCGCTGTGAGCAGTGTCGCTCAGGGTTCCACTCGTATCCAAACTGCCAGGGTGAGACACACACAGTGAATATACATCAAGAATGGCTCTGTTTGTTTTATCTCAATTGTAACTTTTTTTTATCCTTTTTCTCAGTGTGCACTTGTGACCCTCACACATCTTTGGACTCCAGCTGTAGTGTGTCGGGTCAGTGTAACTGCAGACCCAACTACAGTGGCCCCAAATGTGACCAGTGTGCCCCCGGATACTACTCTTATCCCAGCTGCACACGTAAGTCACATGACTCTTATCACGGTGGAAACATTAGCAAGGGAAGGATTGTCTGCTGTAACAGGTGACCTTCTCTGTTTCTGTTTCAGCATGTCATTGTTCAGTGGAGGGCTCTCGCTTCAGTTCCTGTGATCCAGTGTCTGGACAGTGTGTGTGTCTGCCAAACATTGAGGGTCAGAGGTGTGATAGCTGCAGTCCTGGGTCATATGGCTTTCCCCTCTGCCAAGGTGATCTTGCATAGACGTTTGCTCAAACAAAATCCTGTTTATTGAATTAATTTACAATAGTTCTGATGGTTTTCTTTGTCTTTTTATGCTCTAGTTGGGACGTGTAACCCAGCAGGCTCTGTTCATAATGATATCCTGCCCACTGTGGTGAGCTTTATTGATCTTTTTCAATATTAATTATAGCTACATCCAGAATGGAGTACTAGGATACTGCATATATGCATACTGCATGATGTTTTATATATCAAGTATATGTAATACAATAGATTGTAAAGTATGCAGCAACATTTCAGTTGGAGTATGGCGCATTATCTCGTGTGGTGTCCCATACGTTTCGTGTTTTTTTTTTTTTTTAAGAAATACTGTATTCAGCAAGTATTAAAAAATTTGCATAATGTTGCAGAAGATTTTTACAAAATAAATGCTGTTCTTTTAAACTTTCTATTCATCAAATAATCCTGAATAAAAGTATTGCGTTTTCCACAAAAATATCAAACAGCACTGTTTTCAACATTGATAATATAAGAAATGAATACCAAATCATCATATTAGAATGATTTCTGAAGGATCATGTGACACTGAAGACTGGAGTAATGATGCTGAAAATTCAGCTTTGATCACAGGATTAAATTACATTTTAAAATATATTCAAATAGAAAACTATTATTGTAAATTGTAATAATATTTCTGTATTTTTGATCTTAAAAAAATCATATCTTTTACATTGTTACTTTTTAATTAATGCTGTAATTGAGGATCTTGGCCTTTTACAAAAAAATTTTTCTTAGTCCTGACTCTCAGTGCTTGTTTTTTTATACCTCAGGGCTCTTGCGAGTGTCTGCCGAACGTAGAAGGGGTGGCGTGTGATCGCTGTAAGCCTCTCTACTGGAATCTTTCTCCCGATACAGTCTATGGATGCTCAAGTAAGAGAAAAGTTTGGACACACAGCACAAAATGCTATTTTAAGTGATTGGGACTACATGTAGACAAACAACTGCCATTTTGTTAGCTTTTCTGACCAATCAGACTCTGGTGACAGTACACTCTAAAAAATGCTGGGTTAAAAACAACCCAAGCTGGGTTGAAAATGGACAAACCCAGCGATTGGGTTGTTTTGACCCAGCAGTTGGGTTAAATGTTTGCCCAACCTGCTGGGTAGTTTTATTTAACCCAACAATTGTTTACAAATGACTATATGTCTGGCTTAAAATGAACCCAAAATAGGTTGGAAATTAAAAATCAGACTCATAATTACTAGAGGCAACAATAATAATCAAAAAGATGAGCATTTATTAATAAGCAATTTAATAAATGTTTATTGTTTAAATATTATTCAAAAAAAGTATTAATAAATGTTTGTTTATTAAACATATTAATAAATGTTAATTTCCAACATATTTTGGGTTCATTTTAAGCAAGAAATACAGTAATTTTTAAACAATATTTGGGTTAAATAAAACTACCCAGCAGGTTGGGCAAACATTTAACCCAGCCGCTGGGTTAAAACAACCCAACAGCAGGGTTTGTCCATTTTTCAACCCAACTTGGGTTGTTTTTAACCCAGCATTTTTTAGAGTGTATATTTCTGTCACAGTTTACTCTATTTTGCTATCCTCACTTACATAAATGAACTATAGTGTCCTGCACCCACTAGTAAAAATATATCAAAAATGTCTGAATAATTTTTGGTTTGACTGTATAATAATAATAATGGATTATATATTTCTGCTAATGTATATTCTGATTGATTTTGCAGCCTGTGACTGTAATACAGCAGGAACACTGAGCGAGGTTGCTGAGTGCACTCAGGTATGGAAATATTTACAGTAATAGCTCCATCTTACAAATGCAATTCCAAGAGCAAAGTTAACAAACGCCCATCTGTGTGTGAATCAGAGCACCGGCCAGTGTTACTGTAAGCCCAATGTGTGCAGTGGCACATGTAGCGTGTGCAAGGATGGATACTTCAGCCTTCAAAATAACAACTACTTTGGGTGCCAAGGTACAAACTCAATCCCAAGCAGACATTATCAATACTTCAATGAAGAGATGGGTTAAACTCTCGTCCCTGTGTGCATGTAGGCTGTCAGTGTGATATTGGAGGCTCAGTTGGGCAGGCATGTGATGAGAGACAGGGGCGGTGTCGATGCAGACCCAATGTGGAGGGACCCAAATGCAACCAGTAAGTGATGAGGAAAAGCACACACAGATGTAGAAGTGTGCACTAATCATTTTTATGTGTGGGCGGCTGTCATCACTCTGATGTGCTTGTTTAGACCGCGGCTGGATCATTACTTCCCTGACCTGCACCATATGAAGTTTGAGGTGGAGGACGGAACCACAATGGATGGACGTCCGGTGAGGTTTGGTTACAATCCTCTAGAGTTTGAGAGCTTCAGCTGGAGGGGGTACGCCCAGATGTCCCTCATACAGGTGAGACACACACTTATGAGACTTAATGTTTTGAAGCTTGATAGT
>RJVU01053075.1:2803847-2830532 GCA_003731715.1 Anabarilius grahami
TAATAATAATAAAATCTATAATATAATCTATAATATAATATAATGATTATTAATCTTTAATAATAATAGTATAAATAAAAAAATCTATAACAACAACATTACTGAATGGTAAATAATAATAACAACAAATTGCTGTAATATTAATAAAATATACACTTTTAATAATACAAAATGAAAATAGCATCAATAATAATAATATTACAATCTATTAGGGGTGTTACGGTACATGTATTCGTCCCGAACCGTCACGATTCAGTGCATACAATCAGTCAGTAACACTCCAGTCCAGAAGGGGGCGCGCGGTAATGCAACGCTGTTTGCTAACCGCCACAACAGGAAAAAGTGCAGAGGAACAAGATCAGATGATCTATGCAAAGATATTTTACGTGTAATCTCTCAACCAGTGTTTCAACCGCGAAAAGACAAATAAAACAGCTTGAGAATTATATCTCATGTAGCATTACATTTACCTCAGGCAAGTCATTTAGTGTCCACAGCATGTTTGACATTTTTTTTTATCCTTAAGAAACTGCTAATTATAATTGAATTTATTTAAAGAGAAAGACACAATTTGTTTAATAAAGCACTGTTTAATAAAAAAAAAGAAGCAATTTTATATTTAGTTTTCTCCCCCTGCTGTACAGAACCATGACTTTAATACCGAGGTACTTACTGAACAGTCATGTTTGTGTACCGTTACACCCCTACAATCTATTATTATTCCATATTGTGTATTATAGTGATTTGTGTAATTTTACTTTTTTGTAAAGCACTTAAAGTCGACATTAAATCAAAATTTACTCTATTCACTTTCTTAGTACATTTGTTAATATCTTTGTAATCTAAATGTAATCATCAAAATGTAACAACTTTCCTCTCACCAAGCCCACTCATTTCAGTCCATTCCCAACTTTTTAATTTGTACAACATCAAATCCTAGTGTAGATTTTTTTTCTTGTTGGGTATCTAGGAAGTATGTCACATTACAGAAGTAAAAAATTTTACGAATGCTTAGATACTGTGATGATATTAAATATAATGTGAATAAATATGACTTATTTTAAATTTTAAATTTATTTAAAGCTGCAGTCTGTAACTTTTTTTGGTTAAAATGATCCAAAATCATTTTTTGAGCAAGTACATAACCAGCCAGTGTTCAAAACTATCTCCTTACCTTAGCCCGATTCACAACGGTAAGCTTGTAATTATAATTTAAAATATAAAATGGGTACTGGTGGATTTCCGCGGGAAATTCCAGCATGCAGCCGTTCGTCTTTGCGTCATTACGTCACGTCTGTAAACATAAAGGAAGGAGTCCCAGCTCGGATAGTATTGCCCTGCTAGGTTTCATGGCATGTGACGGATCATTTATAGCCTTTTCTACAGCAGCTGGAATAATTAAACTCATCATTTTGATGGCGGATTGTAATCCAGAAAGATCCAAATAACAATCATCAGTGACAACTGGAGATTCACCCGTAGTCAAAAGCAAAAGACGTCGGACTGTGGAGTGGCTACAGAAATTGAAATCCACAGGTAACACTAAATACACACTAAATACACATAGTCACGCAATGCTGATGTTGTTAACATTAACAATTTGAGAACAAAGTATAACAATAATAATAATTTGCACGGTTTGACGTGATACGAGCTAAGCCATCGTTAGATTTAATCACCATTTGCAGCGCGATTGTAATGCTTTTTTCTCAGTTAGTCAGAACAAAAGTGGCAGAAATGTTACTTACTTGTTCAGATGACACTTTCCGGTGAAAATTCTTATTTTGGTCACACTTCCAAGATGTAGAATCTGTGATTCTGAAGTTCAGTATCCACACCGGTGCGGTCACTGACAGCAAACATTAGATTCATCCACTGAGGAGTCGCGCCGAGGCACAACCCACGTAAAGATGATAATTCCACTAATAACTGCAATTACAGGTTTCAAACAGAGATGGCGACAAAGAGGAAAAACTTCCAGACTGCAGCTTTAATAAAAAGTGTTGTTATTATTTTGTAAAGATGAATGAGATGTTCAAGTTCATGCATGTTTGTAAATTTGTGTAAAGTTTGTGCCCTGTGCAAAACGTGACTGTGATGTGTCATTGAAATGTGCCGTGTCTTTGGCTTGGCTGAGGGCTTTGATCAAGGCTTTTGATTGGTGCTGCTTGCATACAATGGCTGCTGTGCTGGGCTGTAGTGCTGGTTGGTGGTGGTTTAAAGGAACAGCTTTGCAATTGTCTCTCTGTTGTGGGCCGTTCTTTCTCGCTCTCTAGCCTCGGGTTCTGGTTGAGGTGGTGGTTGGCTCTCCTGACCTGTTTCATGTGGTCTTGCACTACGTCAACCGCGGGGGCGTGGACGTGAGGGGGCGGGTCTCTGTGATCGAGGATGGCAGACACTTCCTCTGTGGGAATTGTAAGTCTTTGAGCACCCCTCTGTTTTAATTCTCCATCTTTCTAACTTCCTCATTTCTTTGCTCTCTGAGCTGGTGACTTTCTGTCCTCCTTGAGCCTCTCTTTACAAACCCTCCTTCTCCCCATGTTCAAGACACACTCACAGCGCAGCCTGCATCTCAGGTCCATCACATGATCACACACAGCTTGATCAGAAAGCCCCAGTTCAGGTCTTTAACACAGGCCTTATGTGCTGTACACCCTCCCCTCCTCTTTCCCTCTCTCTCCTCTTCTCCTTGTCTATCTTGTCCTCCATCTCAGAATACGGTTAAAATGATGGTACACGTGCGTGAAGCAGATGTGTATCTCACGTGCTTCATCCTCAGATATGTAAACACACGGTCGGCCTTGTCGAACGGTAAAATCACAGCCTTTCAGAACAGCAGAAGAGGTATGTTTGACGGTTCAATGTGCCAGTCCTAGTTCTGAACGTATTATTATTATTAATTACTCTGCTTTATCTATTTTAATCAAGTATTAAGGTTCACCCAAAAATGATTCTGTAACCATTTACTCATGATGTTCAGAATCTTGCAAAACTGCACAACTTTCTTCTATTGAACCCAAAAGGAGAGTTTTAACAACATGTCCAAGCTGCTCTTTTCCATACAATGAAAACTCTAAATATGACAAAAAGGCATTGTAACATTACTATAAAAGTGGTCTATATGAAGCATCATGCCATGTCGTCAGTGATGTCAAATGCCATTGGTTCTTCAACATGAAAAAAATCATTTTTATTAAAACAACTTACTTTTTTGTCTGTTAAGCTTATGCAGCTTTCTTAACATTTTCAGAAGACTTGTAGAGCGTGGGCATGTGGACTATTTTATTTTATTTTATTTTTGACAGGGACAATACAGTTTAACTAAGTGCTGTTCGATTTCAAGCTCTCTCTCTATATGCTTCTAGTCAATAGCTAATTTGCAGCATGTGTCCCTAGTTAGGCTTTTACTGAGAACCTGAGAAATCTCACAACCAACAATCAATCAATAAAAATATTAAAATACACAAAAATATATAATGCACACATTTAGCAAATAACCAGTTGCATAAAGCCTAAATAAACTATTAATGGTCACAAAATTGATTCTGTTTTATAGCTGTATTTTTTTAATATATATATATTTTTTTATTCTGTTTGTCTTTTATATTGGTATTGTATTGGTAAATTATTTCATAACTGTACTTCTTTAACTGAGAATGATGACTGCCCAAAACTAGTTTTATATCTTGCTAAAATGACTTGTTGCATCCCTTTAATCTTGTTTTGTTATGAATTGACATACGTTTAGGAAAAAATTAATTGCACATTTAAAAGTAAATTTCAAAAATTAAAAACTCCATAAAAAGTTTCAAAACTTTTTTTTTTTCAACAAACACTACTGGTTTATTAGCTGTTTAAGAAGCCTGACTCCAAATAGTCACAAAATTAGATAAATGTGGCAAAATTATCACATACATACAGTACAGTCCAAAAGTTTGGAACCACTAAGATTTTGTATGTTTTTAAAAGAAGTTTCGTCTGCTCACCAAGGCTACATTTATTTAATTAAAAATACAGTAAAAACAGTAATATTGTGAAATATTATTACAATTTAAAATAACTGTTTTCTATTTGAATATATTTGACAAAGTAATTTATTCCTGTGATCAAAGCTGAATTTTCAGCATCATTACTCCAGTCTTCAGTGTCACATGATCCTTCAGAAATCATTCTAATATGCTGATCTGCTGCTCAAGAAACATTTAATGTGTACAATTGTACAAAATATTTGTGTACAATATTTTTTTTCAGGATTATTTGATGAATAGAAAGTTCAAAAGAACAGCATTTATCTGAAATCTAATCTTTTGTAACATTATAAATGTCTTTACTGCCACTTTTGATTGATTTAATGCATCCTTGCTGAATAAAAGTATTCATTTCTTTAATTTCTTTTCAAAAAAAAATAAAATAAAATTCTTACTGACCCCAAACTTTTGAACGGTAGTGTATAATGCTACAGAAGCTTTGTATTTCAGATAAATGCTGTTTCTATTCATCAAGGAATCCTGAAAATAAAGTACACAACTGTTTTCAACATTGATAATAATCATAAATGTTTCTTGAGCAGCAGATCAGCATATTAGAATGATTTCTGAAGGATCATGTGACACTGAAGACTGGAGTAACGATGCTGAAAATTCAGCTTTGCATCACAGGAATAAATTACTTTGTCAAATATATTTAAATAGTACACAGTTATTTTAAATTGTAATAATATTTCACAATATTACTGTTTTTTACTGTATTTTTAATTAAATAAATGTAGCCTTGGTGAGCAGACGAAACTTCTTTTAAAAACATTAAAAATCTTAGTGGTTCCAAACTTTTGGACTGTACTGTAAATAATTGGCCTCTTTAATAGGTGTATAAAGGCTAATCATACAGATTCAGATTTGTTCTAATAGTTTTAGGGGGCTTTTACATGACAACGAAAAATTGAAAACTTTTAATGTGTTTTTGTGACAGTGGTGTTGGCCTGAAAATGCAAACTATCACAGTGCAAGTTTTTGAAAATGTGTAAACTACAGAAACATGACTTTGAGAAAATGGTGACGTTATGCGCATGGGACATTATTACATGTTCAGTCTATAGGCGCATAATGTTTCTTTACAAACTACTGGTCTTGCAGCAGAATACAGTGTTTTTTATCATGTGAAAGGGGATCGTTTTGACAACGTTGTCGTCTGTACTCGAAAAACGCAAAGGAAAAACTGTTCTGTTTTTAGTGCATTGTTGTCGTTGTCGTGTAAACGTACCCTTACATCATGTTTAATGTTTTAATTTAGATTTTTGGAGTTTCATTTTACCCTTTTACATTTATTGTATGGAAAAGAGCAGCTGGGACATTCTGCTAAACTTCTCCTTTTGTGTTTCACAGAAGAAAGAAAGTCTCCATGAGTAAATGATGACAGCTTTTTAATTGTAAATTAACTATTCTTTAAGTACAACAATTAATATCTTGATATTAATAATTAATAAAAATATGAAACTTCGTAACAAAGTTTAGAGACATGTCATGTTTTATTGATTCAGCAAATGCTGTGACTCCATAAACCAGATCTCCATTCTTGTCTTTGCAGGCTCTGAGCAGTCTAAACAGATCGTCTTTGCACCCAGTTCAGAACCCACATTTGTGAACGTGCCTCAGAACAGTTTTGTGGAGCCATTTGTCTTGAACCCGGGAACCTGGACTGTGATTATTGAGGCGGAGGGCATTCTGCTGGTAGGACCTCCTCTTAAACATGCTCTCTATGAACAAACGCTGGATACACAGTCTGTCTCTTTCTTTCTTCAGGACTACCTGGTGCTTTTGCCCAGTGCCTATTATGAGGCTCCTATCCTGCAACTTCAAGTGACTGAACCCTGTTCATACAGCAACACACAGGCCGCAAGTCAGAAGTCAGTAGTACAGTGTACATATGTCATGTGTATCCCTGTTAATGTGCAATGTGACTGTTGTAATCTGTCTTTTGTGTGTTTAGCTGTCTGCAGTACATGTATCTGTCTCTGGAGGAGTTCCCGACCATCCCCAGTAATGATGCCAGCTGCAGGTCTGATAATCACCTGCCCAGACTCTGCCACACTGAAAAGATCACCCCTCGCCATCCCAGCATGGCCATCTGCAGCGGCAATGATGTAAGCACATAGATTGAAACAATAGCTATGTTTCCATCTACAGTTGGGAATTTAACTTGTGCACAAAAATGAAATTTCACATAAAACATTTGCGAATAAAGCAGCGTTTTCAGTGAGTCTAAGAGAACAAAATTGTCACTTCCTGATAAACTGGTGCTAAATATCACTAAGAAAAATGGAATAGGCTGCAAAAGTCACTTTATATAATAATTTTCATATAGCCTATAATAAATGAATTTTATTATACAAAACACAAAACGCGGTCATGCTATCTTGGTTTCGGAGGCGGATGCCTGCTGTTTGGGAACACAGTCGTGTAAGACAGTTCTGGGAGGTAATTATACCGAACCACTTTGACGACAGACTTTGCTCAGGCAATTCAGATGCTGTGCAACGAGATCTGTCCACTGGTTGTCCCAGTTATGCCGTCCCATCGAGGAATTTATTCGGTAAATGTGTTTTCGTCGTAGTTTATGCACAGGTTTTCTTATCGGATAACATTTTTTTCCGATTCAATTGAGTGCATATGTTTTTTATGCACATCTTGGCGTTTCCATCCAGCGTTTTTTTCATTTTTTTATGCGATATCCCAAAATGTGCATGAAAATAGGTGGATGGAAACATAGCTAATGTTGTGAAATTTAGACAGTGTAAGTAAGTTCTCACCAAACTTTGGACTCATACATTTTTTATGTTAATACTTCTCTTCAGCAATGATACATTAAATTGATTAAAATTAAAAGTAGAGACATTTATAATGTTCCAAACTATTTCAATTTCAAATAAAAGGTTTACTTTTGAACTTTCTATTCATAAATGAATAATGAAAAAATGTATTATGGTTTTCACAAAAATATTAAGCAGCGCAACTGTTTTCAACATTGATAATAAATGTTTCTTGAGCATCAGATCATCATATTAGAATGATTTCTGAAGGATCATGTGACACTGAAGACTGGAGTAATGATGCTGAAAATTCAGCTTTGATCACAGGAATAAATTACATTTTGAAATATATTTAAATAGAAAACAGTTATTATAAATTGCAATATATTTACTGTGTTTACTGTATTTTTGATCAAATAAATGCAGCCTTGGTGAGCATAAGAGACTTCTTTTAAAAACATAAAAAACGTACCAAATCCAAAAGGGGGTATCACACACAGTTTCTGCCAATCTCATGTTAATCTTAAATATCTATAGAGTAGTAGCGCATTCTTCATATCTCCGAAAAGTCTTTAGTTTTATCATATTTATAAAAGATACATATGCTGTACCGAGACTTTCCGAAAACAGCCGAGCGCCTGGAGGCATGCCGTGTGAGCGGAGCTAAAGAGTCACGAGCACGCGCAACTTTTACGTAGAGATTGTTTGCAAGCTATCAATGGTCGGCTAAACAAATGTATTTAAACACACACAATACACCATCACATCATCCCTGGATAACTTTTGAATCACTATAATGAATATAGCGCATAGTGAATGATGAATAATGAATTCACTACGTTCATGTTGTTTACATTATATGCACTTATAGGCACCTATTGCCAAAAAAACAGACATTTGAAGCAGTTTTACTCACCGCCTGCGGTTCTGACTCATGACCGGGATCATTATCGCTGTGACCGCTCCATCTTTGAGTTTCAAACTATCTCTAAATCCAGCGTAGAACTGGGCTTTGTTTATGAAACCATAAGCGCCGATCCTGAGGTCTCGAGCAGCCACGGAAAAACACGAGATATTCTCCATTCATTTTAACTAATAAAAAAGTGATTGCAACTATCGGACACGAATTTATCCTTATTTTTATAGTTAATTTAAGGCGGTTTCTATGGTTATATTAATGACAAATGACGAGAGCGCATCAATGTAATGCGTGAGCACAAATCTCTCAGCTCCACTTAACGCTGGGTTCTTTGGGAAGCAAGGTTATCTTTCCTTCACAACCAAAAACACACTTCTTTGGTGACATTGTTGATTTCGTGGTCTAAAAACAAAGTGACAAATCTTTCTCGAGCAAGTCCTGTGAAGCGTTGCCGATGACTTCCGTAACCCGAACGAAGCGTGTTGATGGGCGTGCTCTTGCTCTCTCGCTCTGGTCGATGTGTGCGCGCGCTTTTCCGGGGGAAGTGCCCGTACAAGGAATTCCACACTTTAGTCAAGTCATCTTCATTTATATTGCGCTTTTCACAATACATATTGTTTCGAAGCAGCTTCACAGTGACAATAGGAAAATTCTTATCGAGCTAAAGTTGGTTTTCGATTGAATCACCTCCATTGTAAAAATTGTTAATTATTACTTTAGGGGCCGCTTAAATGACACCTTTCCTACTGAAGACCGAATACCTTTAATGCATTCTTGCCATTCATTTACATGTTTAGTCTATAGGTTTGCGTGTTTGAGCGTGTATGTGTGCAGAAGCTTGGGCTTTTTAAAGAAGTGATATTTGCCAAATTACTTGTATGGTCCGCATAATACAGAAAAATTAGTTGTGTCCGCGGATCTATGCGAACTAGAATAATTTTGATAACATTTTATCTATACAGGCTTTCCTGTAGCTCAGTGGTTAGAGCGTGGCACTAGCAATGCCAAGGTCATGGGTTCGATCCCAGGGATTGCACATACTCAGATACAAATGTATAGTATAATGCAATGTAAGTCGCTTTGGATAAAAGCGTCTGCCAAATGCGTAAATGTAAATACATAGGGAAAGGAAGGAGAAGGAGGCCTTCAGAGGGGATAGTTTAGTTGAAACGTCAGGGCTGCGTTGTCATCATGTCTAGGTGCTGGTCCTTCTGGGTACGGCCTGGATCTGGCAGGCTGCGGCAAACCTCGGGATAAACGGAGAGAGACTAATATTAACATAGATGCCATTCTTCTTATGATGTAGCGAGTACATCAGGTGTTATGAGAAGTGTTCCCGGTTCCGGCTGACCTAATCTATGCAGCCTAACAATTTACATGAATTGAATTATAGAAGTAGATAATGGTTTATGTGTATGCAAGTTTAAACAGATGTGTTTTTAGTCTAGATTTAAACTGACAGAGTGTGCCTGCTTTATTACATAATAAAGGGCCATACTCGAAAAAAAAAGGGCAAAGTTTGTGAGGAATCAGAAGAGTATTTTTGGATCAGAAATACTCTGTTATACGTCCAACTCGTGTTTTGAAACTTTGGCCATGTTTAGCATGAGAATCCAAACTCTTTAACAGTGTAAATAAGTCAGAGTGCATGAAAAAACATTAGACCCCCCCCCTTTAATATATAAGTAAATTAAATCCTGTTTGTGTGTTCAGATGAGCGTTCAGCTGCGTGGCCGTGTTCCTGTCCCTGGAGAGTATGTGTTGGTGGTCGAGTACGCCAGTGAAGATCAAGCTCCTCAAACTCTCACTGTGTCTGTCAACTCACCGGGTGAACCCTCTCACCAAGAGCAAATCACACTGCTCCACTGCAAATACAGGTCTGCTCTTTCTGTTCAACCTGTTCTTTTGTGCTTCAGGTTTTCACACTCAACTTGAATGGGTCATATTCTGAAATTTGGTAGCATTTTAGGTTTTCACCCTGAGGTCCATTTCTAGTCAAGTTTGTTTTTGTTTTTATCAAAACAGTCATGTTTAGTTTACATTAAATTAAACATGCTGTTTTTGATATCATACCTTTAAAAGGTTAGTTCACCCAAAAAATGAAAATTCTGTCATTTATTACTCACCCTCATGTCGTTCCACACCCGTAAGACCTTCGTTCATCTTCAGAACACAAATGTAGATATTTTTGTTGAAATCCGACGGCTCCGTGAGGCCTGCATAGACAGCAACGACATTTCATCTCTCAAGATCCATTAATGTACTAAAAACATATTTAAATCAGTTCATGTGAGTACAGTGGTTCAATATTAATATTATAAAGAGACGAGAATATTTTTGGTGCACCAAAAAAAACAATATAACGAATTATTTAGTGATGGCCGATTTCAAAACACTGCTTCAGGAAGCTTCGGAGCGTTATGAATCAGCGTATTGAATCATGATTCGGATCGCGTGTCAAACTGTCAAACTGCTGAAATCACGTGACTTTGGCGCTCCGAACAGCTGATTCGACACACTGATTCATAACGCTCCGAAGCTTCCTGAAGCAGTGTTTTGAAATCGGCCATCACTAAATAAGTCGTTATTTTGTTTTTTTGGCGCAGCAAAAATATTCTCGTCGCTTTATAATATTAATATTGAACCACTGTACTCACATGAACTGATTTAAATATGTTTTTAGTACATTAATGGATCTTGAGAGAGGAAATGTCATTGCTCCCTATGCAGGCCTCACGGAGCCATCGGATTTCATCAAAGATATCTTAATTTGTGTTCTGAAGATGAACGAAGGTCTTACGGGTGTGGAACGGATTGACTAGCCACTTTGCATGTGAAATGAGTCATATTATTGGTTTAATGTAACATCACTGCCTCAACAAGCTATTTTTACATATTCATCAATATTAAAGGAGATGACATATCCCATTTAATTGTCTTTTTCTGGTATTTTTTTCGACACTTGCTGATGGATTTCTGTGTACGTCTCTCTGTGTGTGCGTGTGTAGTTTCCTGTGCCGTGCGGTGTCTATAGATGACATGAAGCGCGTGGCGGTCTTCAGTCTGTCCACAGAGGCTGATATCCAGCTTATTGCTGCTGACAGAAGAAGCAGTTTCTTCCTTGTGAGAGACCTTTTCTGCTTGAATTCGCCATAAAAGCTATTTGTGTCCACTGTAATCATGTTATTTACAAGTGTGCGTTGGATTTCCCCTCCTCCAGCACAAAGTGTTCCTCGTCCCTCGTGCTCGGTTCACCATGGAGTACCTGAAGCCCAGAGTTCACTGCATCAGCACGCATGGTCTCTTCTCTCCAGACAGGTGACTAACACAGACATCTTGTGAATCGTGAACAGCTTCAATCCCAACGTTTTTGATTGTTATATCATATGGCATGTTTTAAAGATTTTTCTTATTTTTTATTTTATCGTACATTTTTTGGTGCACAACTCTTTCACTAAAACACTAAAACTACACTCACTTGTTTTTGTTTTTTTAGATAATTTAATTTTGGATATTTTTTTTTTTTAAAAATTTTAAGCTGNAACTTTTCTACCTTTTTCTACACACTTGTTTTGTAGATTTATTTTATTTAGGTGTGCAACTCTTTCTACTTTCAAGCAATTGTTTTGTAGTTAATTTCATTTTGAATTTCTTTTTCTATTTTATCTTTAAATTTCGGGATTTTCTAACTACACTCAAACTAGTGGTGCAAGGGATCACAAAACTCACGGTTCGGATCATATTATGATTATATATATATATAATGATTATATATATGATTATTATTATTATTATATAAACTAAAACTACACAAATTAGAAACTTAGATGAGTACAATATAATAAAGTTAGGTCTAACAGTAGTATTTAGGTACAGAAATGTAATAATTAAATGTAAAAAAAAATGACAATGTGTAGTGTTCACTATATGAATTAAATATAGATTAGTTTTTGTTAAAGCTGTGTGTTTTTTTGTTTGATTAACATCAATGACACAGACAGCAGCAGTTATTTATAGCAGGTATTATATAATTATTTTATAATGATACACATCNGTGTTTTTTTGTTTGATGAACATTAATGACACAGACAGCAGCAGTTATTTATAGCAGGTATTATATAATTATTTTATAATGATACACATCCGATTTCAGTCCGAAAAAACACTTTATGAAAAGCCAAAATGCGCAAAATCTCAAAATTGACTGTGTTTTTGCCTGTAGTGTCTCGCCTTAAGACATAACTGACTGCGTTTATGAGAATACGTATATATTTTGAAATAATTTTGTGTTTGTGTTCAAGCACAAGGAGATGCGATAGAGAACTCGATTCGGTGTTCGCACGCTGTCTGAAAACCGGATCTCTGTGTGTGGCTGTGAGCACAGATAAAGGCCGGAACACACCAAGCCTACGCCGACGAACTAGTGGCGACGAAAGCAGACTGTGGGGTTAGCTCACATTGGCAGCGTCTTTGTCCAAAGTTGACACACCAAACCAATGCTAGACAGCCGACGGCCAAGTAGCACGTCAGTTCTGCGCCTGAATGGTTTAAAATCACTTGAATGTTTAAATTGGCAAAACTTAGAAATGTGCAAATGATAAGCTTTCACTCTATGATGGTTAAACTTTGCAATTAATCTGCGAATCACATGCATTCCGAACCTTGGGGCCTGGTCTGAACGGATCAACTACGATCCGTTACACCCCTAACTCAAACACCTGTTCAGTAGATTTTATTTTATTTTAAAACATTATTCTTTCATTGCCTTGCAAGCACTGACCTTTCAGTAAATGCTGCCAATTTTAGACATATGACATATACCAGTTTTATGACTTATGAATATGCTACATTACAGTTATAAGTACTAATACTACCTGATTGTTAGGTATTTGTGACAATAGGGTTCCTCCTCCATAACGGTTCATGTTTTATATTCTCTGTTGTCCAGCGGCTCCTGCATCCCATCCCGTTTCCAGAATCCTCCTCAGTCTCTGGTCCTAAAAGAGGGTCAGGCTTCTTCTGTGCCAGAGTCAATTCTGGCTTCAGCCCCTGATCCCTCCCTTTATTCTGACAGACCAATGACCTCTAGGCCGCCAACCGCAGCTGATAACAGTGAACACGTGCTTCTGGACCCTAATCAGGTACCATTCTGGCCCATTACACTCTTATTGCTGTCCAACATCTGGTACTGTTTATTGCTTTAAATGAACCTCCATTTATCCATCCTGTGCCTCCTGTCATCTCTTTCTGATGCTTGAATGTTGATAAAAAGTCTTCTAATGGTCATTTGTCTGCATGATTTCCCAGAATGCTGTGGTGTATTCAACACGTGTACATGCACTGGGCCGTTATGTGTTCATCCTGCATTACCATCAGCCCCTGCATCCAACTTACAATGTCCAGGTCTACATCAACGGAGGACGCATATGGCAGGGTGAGCATTAAACATGCACACAGATTCACTATTAAGTTTATGTTTAGCACTAAAATGTTTTTAATTAATGGTCACTCTTTGTTTTCCAGGCCACGTCAATGCATCCTTTTGTCCACATGGTTACGGTTGTCGTAGTGTTGTTATGTCAGAGAACCAGATTATCCTGGATGTGACGGACCATGAGGTCATCCTGACCCTGCGTGTTCCAGACAGGAAGACACTGTGGCTGGTGAGTGTCAGTATGACATTTTCTGAAAGATCATTTGAATTCTGTGTTCAAGAATGACAATAATAATCAGATTTCTTTTTCTCTTGTGTTTGTGCATTAGGACTATGTGCTGGTGGTGCCAGAGAGCAGTTACAGCTCCAGCTTTTTGTCAGAGGAGCTTCTGGACAAATCCTACGACTTCATCAGCAATTGTGGACAAAACAGCTTTTATATCAGGTATGACACTTCTAAATTTGGAAAAGTGTAAGGATGCACTGATATAAAAGTTTTGGCCGATAGTTATTTTCATGTTATGGCCTAAAATAGGAAAAAAATGAATGAATGAATGACAAATTGTCACCTTGTGACATTTTTGACAAAATTTAGTTATTCACATATTCTTATTCTGACACAACTTATTTACATTATGCAATTTTTTTTTTTAAGACTTTTTTAGAAAACAAAAAGGTTCTATCTACAAAGGAGTGTGGAATGCAAGAACTTTGAAGCTCAATATCTCAAAACTGCTCAGAATGCAGATAGAACCTTGTAATTCCAAGGTGGATATTAAAATTAGATGCTATTTTTATAAATGGATGAAAAATATAAACATAAAAAAACATAGATTTTTCAGTGTTGTTGTCGTTAGTTAAAACTGAAACTACTAAAAATTGGTTTTGGTGATTGAAATAAAGCTGAAATAACTTAAACTTAAAAAAATTAAAATGTTTATTTGGCAACTAACTGAAAAAAATATGTTTAAGTACTAAAATCACTAACACTGAAATAAAAATAAATTAAAGATAGAGAGCCATATAAAAAAAAGCACAAAAAAAACTAATAAAACTGACACAGAAACATAACAGAATGTCTAAAACTTAAATTAAAGTTAAAATAAAAACTAAAGATATGAAAATAGAAGCTAATTCACAATGTGAATAAATACTATAATAGTAAAATAGTACATAAATAATACTAAAATAGCAGTAACAAGAGAATTTAGGCATCAAAACATATGCTAAAGACTATATTTAACTGTATTGTTTAAATATTAGTGTTTTTAGAGTTTTTTAAATTTAGATAAATAATTTAAATGGAAAAACAGAGAAAATGACACAATTAATTATGCAAAAATGGTCGGCCAATAGCCTAGTGGGCAGCGCGTCGACACATAGCATGGTTGTGCTTTGGGCGACCCGGGTTCGAGTCCCGGTTCGTGGACCTTTCCCGATCCCTTCCCCTCTCTCTCTCCCAATTCTCTTCCTGTCAACTAACTGTCCTATCTCAATAAAAAAATTTATGTAAAAACAACTGAAAAAAAAAATATATATATATATATATTGAGATTTCTTTAATACAGTAGTGATCAAAAGTGATGTCCATCCTAAGAAAAATTGACATATTTACCCTTTATTCAAATATTATTAANGTTTTTCATTTATATAATTAATTCATTTGAAAGAACAGAGAAAATGACGCAAATATGTAAAAATGGTCTGCGCCAGTAGCCTTGTGGGCAGCGCGTCGATGCGCAGTGCGGTTGCGTTTCAGGCGACCTGGGTTCGAGTCCTGGCTCTTGGACCTTTCCTGACCCCTTCCCTTCTCTCTCCCAATTCGCTTCTTGTCAACTAACTGTCCTACCTAGGCAACACCCAACACCCCCCCCAAAAAAAAAAACATTTTTGCCAATACATAAAAAAAAAATCAATAATATCGACCATTATTATGGTTTGGATATATATCGTTCATGCACATAGTCTGCTATAACATTATTAGACTGCTCTCCATCCTAACATCCCTTTCTCTTCTCAGCCCTTCCACAGCCTCTCCGTTTTGCCGTAGCTCTGCCGTGTCTCTGTCTGCGTTCTTTAATAACGGTGCTGTGCCCTGCGGCTGTCACGAGGTGGGTGCGGAGAGCGACACCTGCGAGACCTTCGGTGGACAGTGCATGTGCAAACCCAACGTGATTGGCCGAGACTGTTCCCAGTGTGCCACGGGATACTACGGCTTCCCAAACTGCAAACGTGAGTATCGTCTGCCACATGGTGGGACGATGGATTGATTGATTGATGGATTGATGGATGATGTTGTTTTCGTTTTCTCTCTAGCATGTAACTGCGGTACACGTCTGTGCGAGCCTGTCACAGGTGAGTGCATCTGTCCTCCACGGACCCTGCAGCCGGAATGTGTCACCTGTGAACCCCAGACGTTTGGCTGCCATCCTCTGGTGGGGTGTGAGATGTGCAACTGCTCCAGGCCTGGAGTGACTTCACTGGACATCAGCTGTGACACACAAAACGGCCAGTGCAGGTACAGCACAGCAGGGCACACACACACATATACTGCATGTTTTGGCCATGATACTCACTAGGTTGACCTTTTATAAGGATCTGAACTTTTATGAATATGTGATTTGAAATTCAGTCTGAATGTCGGTTTTGACATCACTATAGACAGCAATGTCATAACCAAATTCAAGTCCCAGAAAGGTAGTAAAGACATCGTTAAAATAGTCCACGTGACTATAATGGTTCGACCTTAATGTTATGAAGCGACGAGAATACTTTTTGCGCTCAAAAACAAAACAAAAATAACGACTTTATTCAACAATTTCTTCTCTTCCCTGTCAGTCTCCTATGCTATTGACGTTGTAAACACAGTGCAGCGCTTCCAGGTTCTACGCCAGATTGCGTTTTGGCGCACAAAAAGTATTCACGTCGCTTCATAGCATTAAGGTTGAACCACTGTAGTCACATGGACTGTTTTAACAATGTCTTTACTACCTTTCTGGGCCTTAAAAGTGGGAATAACGTTGCTGTCTATTGAGAGGCATCTGGGATTTCATCAAAAATATCTTAATTTTTGTTCCGAAGATGAACGAAGGTCTCACAGGTTTCATTTTTGGGTGAACTAACCCTTTAAGTTGAATCCCGTGCTCATTCTCTTCATTTATAGGCAGCATGGCTAATTGTTTTATTTATATGAACTAGTAAATGATTAAAATGAAAATTGGTGAAAATGTGCTTCATTTTATATATAGAAATAATTGTACAATGAAAAATAGGACCATTGTAATTTCTTATTTTGTTCTTTTGATTTAGTGGTGAAATATGCCCTGGACAAGTTCATGATATTTGTGAGACTAAACGTGTCTGGTGTTTAAAGTCGAGTCATTTGGATTGGAATTGAGTCAATGGATTGTTTACAACTGAACTTTTATGCCTGAGCCAAACTTTTTTTCTCTGAAGCGCTGCCTGAAGGACTGATATTATTAACCACTGTCTCTGGTTATAACAATACTGTCTATATAAGGATTAAGTGCAGGAATTCCAGAAGTATTTATTGTTAGGAGATTTTATTTCAGTGAATTAGCCGCACCGTCTCCTCATTAGGCAGTGTTTAAAATCCACAGGGATGCAGGATTTGAGCTCCAGCGACTGTGAGCTGAAGAATTACACCGGTCATCCCTGCACTTTGAGAGAATGTCATAAATTATAATTGTTCATGCGTCATCCATTGAGGTCGTGTTCATTAATATAACTGGATAAATGAAAAATAACTATGGCAGTTTTCTTAGGTATAGTTGGAAAGAAAGTTTTAAGGCCACGACACATCAAGTCTACGTCAAAGAACTAGAGGTGACAAAAAGCTGTGCTCGAACAGACCCGCCCCCTTTAGTTACTGTTGCTTTGTCCGACAAGCCATGCCGATCTCTGAACATCATTAGGATGTTGTTTCAATCGTGGAAAGACGTCAGTACACACCATTTTTCAAGTTCAATCCACCTACATTAATCTGCTAACTCCCCTGACTGCTTTGTCGGACGAAATGGCGGATTCGGCTTTATGATTGGTTAGATCGCCTGTCAATCAAACTCCTGGGGAAGGGTAATAACTGTCTGTATCTATATTTTTATCATTCAAAAAGGGAAATTGAAACTAGGACTGCAGATATGCAAACCATAAACAAAGCAGCGCTTGCGTACCATTTTGAATATTAATCATGCTGATGACGGCAGCCAGACGCGAACTCCCGCAAATTAGAGCCTACATGTGGAACACACCACAAAAGCTAGCCCAACAGATGCTCACCATTGGCCCAACGTTGGCTTGGTGTGTCACTGCCATTAGGGAAAAGCCAAGAGCTTGTTATCTGGACTTGGTCTGGTTGAGTATAATGCCCATATTTTGGGTCTTCACATGCTCACAATAAGTTTGGCAATTAGTTCTGTGGAATTCCACAGGACATTGTCACATTTCATACCAATGAGTAGGAACTACAGGCATCCCATCATCCTAGAGTGTTGGCTGGCACATACCTCTACATACTTCATGCTATTTGCACCATGCCAAAGCACATTACTCTTTCCACAGGTGCAAGAACAACATTGTTGGCCGTCAGTGTGACAAATGTTCCCCAGGTTTCTATGGATACCCCAACTGCAGACCATGTGACTGCAACGAGGCAGGAACTGAGATAGATGTGTGCGACTCCTTCACCGGACGCTGTTTATGCAAGGTGGCTCTTCCTCTCCTTCTGCACCTCTCATGTTATTTGTGAATGAATTTATATATCAGTTTTCTCTCAAAACATCCACATCATCTCTGTTAAATCAACGATGTGTCGTCACTCTCAGGAAAACGTGGAAGGCTCTCGCTGTGACCAGTGCAAACTGGGAACGTTCCATTTGGACCCCACTAACGCTAAAGGCTGCACCAAGTGCTTCTGCTTTGGAGCCACTGACCGCTGCCACAGCTCTGACAAACGGAGGAGTGAGGTACTGTCCCAAAGATAAAGACCTGTTGTTTAAAAATAACGAATTCAATCAGCTTTATGCATGCACATATACACTTCCGTTCAGCCACAGCATAGTGTCATAGTAATCATATTTAACCATCTGTCTATTGAGTTGTCGTCACTGGCTACACGCAAGGTTTGTGAAAATTAAATCTGACTGGTGTAAAACTTTATATTTTTGCTTTGATTCGCTCACTCCTACAGATCATGGACATGGCTGGCTGGGTGCTTTTGAGGAGTGACAGACAGGAAGTTCCTGTGTCCACGTATCTCGATCAAGATCTGGTGGAGGCCGATCTGAGTGATGTACCCGACGTCTCTCAGGACCTCCACTGGCACGCTCCTCGCACTTACCTCGGCGATAAAGTGAGTCCACAGCAATTCGTGATATTCAGAGCAGGACAAATTCGGTCATGCATTTCTGTGCTCTGATCTTCTATACCTAGACTTTAATCTATTTATCATCACTATATTGTGACGTCATGGCAGCTGCTGTGACATATGTTTCAACCAAGCTTATGGGTTAGACAGTAAGGGGCCAGACAGACAGCTGAGTCTTCATCAGATAGCTCACATTAAAGCTACAGGAAACATGAGGGTCAGACAAACAATATAATCTGATAACTCATGCACACCTTGTTTGGTCTGGTGCTGAATGTTGATGCCAAGTTTCAGATTAAATGCAGACTTAGTGCAGTCTTTTGTTGACTCAGGAATTCTTGTCTTAAGGAGGCCACATTATTCCCTTTTTCAAAGTCTTGATTTTGCTTTTGGGGTCTACTAGAATAGGTCTTCATGCTTAAATGTCAAAAAACACATTATTTTTCACATATCGGTTGGACCAGTGTGTTGTGATTGGTGTGCATATTTTGGAAATGTACCGTAACCGCGAGTTTCAGCACACTACTAACTAACTCAACCAGGCCTCACCCCCTTTATTTTGCGTATGCAAAATTATTTTAAGGTGTCATGAATTGAGAAATCAAATGAAGAGTTCCATTGCAAAAACCTCTAAGTCCGTCTGACATCTTTTCTTTTAAATTAGCCATTTTTACCAGGCTCCTATGTTTAGGTTCAGTAATTTCACTTTAATGGCAATGAAAAGGTTATTGAAATGCCTTATTTTCATAAGTGTCACTTTAGTCAATTCATTGGTATTTAACATATTTGACTCTTTTGATGCAAAACTAGCTAGTCTGTTTGTTTGTTTTTTTGCAAAAACCTAAAAGTCCACATTTTTGGACAACAAGACACAGTAAAACGTCAGTTTCTGTCAGTTTTACAGCAGCTAAAGGCACACTGTTGTGTTTAATTGCTACTCGCAAAATCCTGTCATTGTAATGATGGACAAAACATAATAAAAACTCACAGCTCCGCAATTGAAATCCGCTCGTACGCACACCGTCATTCATCTTGAAATCAAATGATTCGATTTACATCTTTCTATTGGTTCTTCTGTGGACTTATGCTGACAAAGGGAAGTGGCGTTTAGTTCAACAAACCAGTATTTCTGAATGGGCTGATGCTGGGATTTAGCAGATCTGAAGCGAAAGTATTTGATGAACGTATACTTTGTGCGGAGAGCATTCATCATTATCTCATTTTTGACGGAGTTGGCGTTTAGCGGCTTTTGCATCTCAAAATCTTCAAATTGTCCTTGATCTTTTGACACTCAAGAAGTCATTGTACTACAAAAACATCTTGTAAGTTTCAGAACTCAAAACTTCCTTGTTAGTCCAAAAACAGCTTTACATGAAACCAAGCTCTGAAAGTGACTCATTTTGAATTTTGTCACATTATGACGTAATAGTGCGACGAGAGACCCCCTCAACAGAAGAAAATAACGCCTACTTCTACATCATTGCATATTTGGCTTTGGCTCCGGCCACTGGTGCATTAGTGAGATGAGAAGGAGAGAAGAGAGATACAGGATCACTGGACNCCTTATTGTATAGTTATATCTTATATTTTATATTGATCTAGATTCTTAAGCTCTACTATTAGTGTTATCTGTATGCACCGGGGGTCTGAGAGTAACGAAATTTCGATTCTCTGTATGTATGTACTGTACATGTGGTAGAATTGACAATAAAGCAGACTTTGACTTTGACTTGGACTAATAATAACATTACCTTCCAAAGGATCCTAATACTAGGAAAGTGGTTATTTATTTTCAACTAAGTGAATGTCTCAGTAGGGCATTATTTTTTTGTTTGGTGCATTTCACTGTGGATTCTTTGGTAAATCAGGCACAATTTCAGTGCAGAGTTTGCAAACAGACTTCTACTGTAAGATATGGACAGTAATGCAACAACATGTAAGTAATGTGTTCATTCTAATGCCTGATCTGTGACCAGTGATTTCTGATATAATGATTCATGACACATGCTTTCGATTCGATTCGATTACGATTTCAATTAGATTTTGATTATTTTGGATGTAGTATTTCAGTTACATGGCAAATTTTCTAGAGGAAAAAAATCTCTCAACTAATGCTGTAAACTACACATGTAAGTTAGTTGGTGCTACTATAATAATATTGAAGGTTAAATTAACTTATTCATATACAAACACTTAAATTACACTCAATGATGTTTTTATTATAAATAAAGTTTAGAATTACATAATCATATTTCTACTCCAATTCGGTTTTTTTTTAAATATAAACATTTAAATCGTGGCTGTCATAACTGATTTATTCAAACATGCATTAAATATTGAATAACATTAAAAATTATAATGAATATGTAACGGTGCATAGCTATATTTATCTTTCTAAAGGACACTTTTCTAGATGACTAATGAGTTTATGGTCACTGAATATGTTTTTCTGAGGTAAATGTGACGTTACGTAACACTGTTTTCAAGCTGTTTTATCAACGTCTTTCCGAGACGCTGATTGAGCGATAACACAAGATATGATACGGTAAGTTGTACAGTATATTTTAACATACCTTCAGATGTTTAGTTGTGTTTATTTCGCGCTGTAACTGGTATTAAAGCGGAGGAGAGGATGTTCACGTGCGCTTGTGCTGCCGCTTCTCTTTAACTGAGGCGCTAAAGCGATCTGTCACGCCACATTAAACAGCACCAAAACGGTATTTATTTTTTGATTCTCATAATAAGATGGACGTCATATGAAATCTGAGACTTTGCTTCATATCAAAAGTAACAAAGCACAAAGATTATTGCGATTTATTGGATGGGAGGCGCTACATATTCTGCTCATTAATCAACTGAAAACAGACTAATCGATTCTTGGGATTTAAGAATCGATATCGGTTCGTAAAAATGAGAATCGATTAAAATCGAGAAATCAATATTTTTTACCCAGCCCTAATGTACAGTCAGATGTTCTTTGTTTCAAAATCTTTAAATCAATAAGTAAATCAAGCCAATGACTAAATGGTCAACTTCACATTGTTTCTCTTAGTAGCATGAAAACAATCTGTTATTTAAATTGTGATTAAATTATATACAGAAAGCGATCGAAGAACGCTCACCTTATAATTGCTGGAGCTGTCAATCAGACTCTCGCCAAAACTCCCGTTATAATCAATGATGCATAATGAATCTCTTATTTACATCATGTTTGCACTGTTAGTCTTGATGAAAGCATTCGTGAGAGTGCAGAAATCGAGTTGCAATAACGAGATCACTGTATTCATGCGATCTTTAGTCATCGGCTAAAATGCTCATCACTGCAACCTTTGGTGTGACAGGAGTGGATCTAAATATATTATAATCAGCACTTTTCACAATTAGTTAATATCATCAGCTGTAATAGTAAAAACATAGTAAAAGTTTTCGAGAGAGTTCCACATGTAATATTTATTTCATATGCAAAGATGTTAGCCAATCACAGCAGTGGGCGTTTACACTGAAGTCTCACAGAAGACACGCCCCTTCAAACAGAGCGTTCAAATCAGAGGCTAAAATCAGGGTAGAAAATGGCCTTTTATTTCTAAATTATGACAATTTTTTATGTAAGAATCATACTAACATTATAAGTGCACTTCAGGAAGCATAAAATAATTTAAAAAATTACAAAATTTGTAATTTTGCAGACCTTTTTACACAAAGAAAGTTGAAAATGTAAGAAAGCATAAAGTCCTCTTTAACCTCTTTCCCATGGTTATGTGTAGGTGTCGTCCTACGGCGGCTATCTGCGCTACCGCTTGCACACCCAGACGATGCGAGGTGATGCTTTTCTGATGGTCGAGACCATACGACCAGACATTATACTCAAGGTACCAGCGTAGACTCTCCCTCTGTCAAGTTTATATAGAATCTTTAAATTAAGTTGAGGTTCAGCCTAACTGAAAATCTTTGTGTGTGTATGTCTGTGTGTGTACAGGGGAATCAGATGACTCTGGTGTACATGGAAAGAGAGTATTCCTCTCCTGAAGACCCTCATGAGGGGATCGTCCACCTGGTGGAGGTGAGTAAATGAGTAACAAACACTACAAAAAAAAGAAAAGAAAAAAGAATATGGTTTTCAAACATGAACAAACTGAATTGTTTGTATGCGTGTACAAAATAATTCCTCAGCTGTTGTAGCTCAACTTTCCTCTTTCTCATTTAAAGGAGAGTTTCAGGCACGCTCAGACTGGGAACTCTGTGTCCCGTGAGGAGTTAATGATGGTGTTGGTGGCGCTGGAGTCCCTGCAGATCAGAGCGCTGCACTCTCAGTCCGCCCTGTCCGTGTCGCTGCGCGCTGCTGTGCTGGAGGTGGCAGAGAACCTGCCCTCTGGACGCCACGCCAACAATGTTGAAATTTGTCTGTGCCCAGGACACTATCTAGGAGACTCCTGTCAGGTAGTGTGCTTTAACAAACACGTTTATTCTATAACTTAATGCATTTTAGAGGATCTGTGTGAATATTGCCTGGTCTGAACCACAGTTTGATTGGTCCTCTCTTCCCCTGTGTTCATATTAATGTTGTCACGATTCTGGAGTTTCTAACTTCGATACGATACCTTGAAAAATACAGATATCCGATACCATTTTCGATACAATAGGAAAAACTGCCATACAGATATTTTTATTATTATCTCATAATCTTTTGATAATTTGAATAATTCTGCTGCAATAGCTTTCACACAGCACATGGAGGCTTTATTTTAAACTGAAATAAACACAAAAAAGACCAATAAACAGTCAGTAATAAAATATGAACAAATAAACAAATTGCAAACAATAGCAGAAGTAAATTAGATTAGAATAAAGAGAATATTTAAATAAATATTGCTTTAAGTTCTTCACGTGGGTCAAAGAGTAGTATTCAGTTAAGAAACGTTACAGAATTTAAATAAATTAAATAAATGAAGAGTTTGGTTCCAAAACGCTAAAACTCCATTTTGAATAATTTGAGTAAAAATGTGTTTTCTTTACCAAGAAAGTGGCAAGATGAAAACCACATAGCACATAGCATCTTTTGGTTATAAAAACATTAAACATTCAAATCTAGATTTTGATTTTTAAAGGTTTATTATAAAAACTGATTATTTTTTCCATGACACGTTTTTTTTTTTTTTCAAAATGCAATTGATCCATCAATATAAAAGTTATTTTTCATATTGAAAATACACAACAAGTTGATTCACATATATGACAGCGTCTGAACTTTGTCAATACTAATCTTAAATACAGGCATTTGACTAAAAATACATTCAGTCGTCGCTCCCAAAATGAATTTTTGAATGAACGGGTCATCTTGTAAATGTTATAAATTAATTATGTGTCTGTTTGTCATTACCGATTAAAGAGTATCTGGCGCCACCGCACGGTTAAAATAAACATTGGTATTAAAAACGCCTTTTAAAAACTGTTCATGATTCAGTTTTGGGGAGCGTGGCAGAAGTTTGATGCTGTCGTGGAACAAGCAACAGCCGCATTTTTCCTCCTCCCGACTCGAATGCCTCGTCTTCTTAATCTCCTCAAGTAAATTATTAGATTTCGATGACTTATGTTTCTTCCCCACCGCAGAAACCATCACAGATTCATCAATGTTCATCCAAATTATTCATTTTTCTGTTTTTGTTGATCACAAAGTACTAAGTAGATAAGGAAAACCAGGATGACGGGTGTATTCAGAGCGATGCCATCACTGTTTACAGTGCGTGGAATGGAGCACTGTGATTGGTTGAGCGGATATATCGCATTCTGCAGAGAAAGGAGACTGGCGTTTGTCGCGTTTTGGAAAGAAAGGGAGAAAACATGACCGTCCAGATACAATATTTTTAAAAATGGCGTTTATCGCGTTTTGGAACAAACTTCAAATGTAAAAAAATAACACTCGATAGTTTTCATTGTAAAAATTAAATACAGATTAATGCTTACAATTAAAGTTACAAGAGCAGTGAGTGATTTTCTTTTTTGTTTTTTGATTAAAATGACAGGTTTATTAGGCTGCTGTCACTTTAAGAGCTTATGCACAGATCCAATATACTGTTACACAACATGCGCTATCTTTCTCAACTACTTACTTTCCCAAGCTGTCTGTGTTTACCTGAATGCTAGCCAAGACGGACATTTTGACATATTATTGTGTGTATTTAACAGCTTAAGAGTGAAATGACACGAAAAACAACTCAGTTTGGTACTCGTGAGCTGTTTGAGATGTGGCTTTATGTGTGCGCCACTTCTATTGTGGTGCGTGTGCTTTTGGTGTGAGTGCGAAAATTTTGCGCAACACAAGCACTACTAAAACCAGAGCGATTGAGACGAGTGAGTGATAGGAGATGGGTGTGTGTCAAACTGTAAATTCACCGTCCGGAGGGAAGAGAGAGCGAGAATGCGTAGCTGGTATCCATGTACCGATACTGCAGAAAAGGAGTATTGGAAGCGTTTCAGATATTTCAGTATCGATACATATTGAAATATCAATATTTTTGACAACACTAGTTCACATAATATTATTTGGGTCGGAACCGCGGTGTGTTTGCATCAGTGCCAGCACACAACAGTGCTTGTGTCTATCTGCTGTGAATGTGCAGCAAATGTTCAAAAGAATGCGGAAGTCAATTTCTGCTGAAGGCGAGCCGAAATGAGAAAGGAAAGGAAAGGCGGACACAAACACACGGTTTTGTCGAATCGTACGTCATCAGTAGCGGTTCACTTCCACGATTCCACGATAGCAATTCACACATCATACATTCACATCAGAAAAGTCAGTCTGGCATTTTATTACCCATCCCATCAGAAATACAGAGTAGCACAATACAAGTAATTATTAAAAAGAGAATATTGTGCAGTTGTTCAAACTGGGTATTGTTAACATGTTAATTTCTTCATCTCCTTCTCTCAGCAATGTGCTCCAGGCTACTACAGAGACACTAAAGGGCTGTTCCTCGGGAAGTGCGTCCCCTGCAACTGTAACGGTCACTCTGATCAGTGTCTGGATGGCTCTGGGATATGCATGGTGAGTTCAGCCCCTAAGTCATATATAAATCACACAACAGACTTCAACATGGGCGATATATTGCTATTGTACGTTCCACTGGGTATAGTAAAATGTCAAACGTCATGGAAAACAAACTCGTAAATCCAAGAATGGAAAACTCAGAGGTTCAATTAGGCATTTACTGAAAGTTTAAATCTTTATACACAGAACTGCCGCCACAATACTGCTGGAAACCATTGTGAGAAGTGCCAGGGCGGTTTTCACGGTAACAACACAGTTGATGGCCATGCGGTGTCCTGCTCCAGCTGCCCCTGCCCGCTGCAAGTTTCTTCAAACAAGTCAGTGCTCTATTTCATCATTTCAACAACTAATTTACTATTTCCTTTTCTTCAAACCTGCTGTTGATTTGCTTGTGCCAGATTTTTCCTGTTTTTTGTTTTTTTTGTCTTCAACCAAGAGTTGATTTCAGTGCTGGATATCCCAGCATGCCTCATTCTCAGAGTAAAGGATGTTGTCTGTTTTGTCTTGTTATCAGTTTTGCCATTCGCTGTGTGGAGAGGCCCAATCAAATGCAGTGTCTGTGTATGCCTGGCTATGCTGGATCCAAGTGTGAGAGGTACAGTTATGAAACATCCACTTATTGTATATACAGTGCTCAGTGTAAATGAGTACACCCCCTTTGAAAAGTAACATTTTTAAACAATATCTCAATGAACACAAAAACTTTCTATTTCCAAAATGTTGACAAGACTAAGTTTTATATAGCATCTGTTTAACTTATAACATGAAAGTAAGGTTAATAATATCCACCATGCATTTTTCTTTGTATTCCTCACCTTTGCGACGCCATACAGTTTTGAAGCCATCAGTTCCAAAAACATGTATCTTGGTCTCATCACTCCAGAGTATAGAGTCCCAGTAGTCTTCATCTTTGTCAGCATGGGCCCTGGCAAACTCTAGGCAGGCTTTTCTGTGCCTGGGCTTTAGGAGAGGCTTCTTTCGTGGACGGCACCCATGATGCAATTCCTCTGCAGTGTACGCCGTATTGTGTCACGGGAAATAGTCACCCCAGTTTGGCTTTCTACTTCTTTAGATAACTGCAGTGAACTTGCATGCC
>RJVU01053075.1:2830641-2862706 GCA_003731715.1 Anabarilius grahami
CACCATGCATTTTTCTTTGTATTCCTCACCTTTGCGACGCCATACAGTTTTGAAGCCATCAGTTCCAAAAACATGTATCTTGGTCTCATCACTCCAGAGTATAGAGTCCCAGTAGTCTTCATCTTTGTCAGCATGGGCCCTGGCAAACTCTAGGCAGGCTTTTCTGTGCCTGGGCTTTAGGAGAGGCTTCTTTCGTGGACGGCACCCATGATGCAATTCCTCTGCAGTGTACGCCGTATTGTGTCACGGGAAATAGTCACCCCAGTTCGGCTTTCTACTTCTTTAGATAACTGCAGTGAACTTGCATGCCTATTTTCTTCAACCCTTCTCATCAGAAGACGCTCCTGTCGAGGTGTTAACTTCCGTGGACGACCTGGAAGTCTCTGTGAGATGGTTGCAGTTCCATCTTTTTAAAATTTTTGTACCACTTTTGCTACAGTATTCTGACTGAAAAGTAAAGCTTTGCTGATCTTCTTGTAGCCTTCACCTGTCTGGTGTAAAGAAATTATTTTGTGACATTTCTCTTTCATGTGGTGCCATTGCTGACAGTAAGAAATGGGGTTTTAACACACTTTTATAGTCAACTGTCTGCTGGACACCTGTGTATTGAAGAATTAGACTCACCTGTGGTTGAATTCTTGTTAAATTAGACATTTGTAGTCTAAAATTCTGCTTTGCTCCAGAGACTTTTAGTGGGGTGTACTCATTTTTGCATCACCCTAATTTGAGTAAAACTGAAAATGTTGTTCTCTAAGTTATATTATTAACCTTACTTTCATGTTATAAGTTAAACAGATCTTATATAAAACTTAGTCTTGTCAACATTTTGGAAATAGTTTTTGTGTTCATTGAAAAATGTGTTTAAAATGTTACTCATTTACGCTGAGCACTGTATATATATATATATAAATAAAATAGGGTTGGCTATTTAACATGTTAATGTAATTATTTAGTTATGGAAAAAATAACACTTTAAAATGATTGACACACTTCATAGAGAGAGAGAGCTTACTTTTATTCCTGAAATAATCAGCTGTTTTCATGAATCAAATGAATGAATGACTCACCGACTCAATTGCCACCTACTGGCAGTTTTAGTTTCTTATTTAGAGTATCACTTCTTTAAAAAAAAAGTATTTAATATTTCCATAATAAAAATTAAAGGGATAGTTCACCTAAAAATGAAATTGTATTATTATGAAATTGTATTATATATGGAAATTATAGTTAAACAATTTGTTTATGCGTAATAAATTCTATGTTGATTCAAATAATTTTTTTTTTTCTAAAGCTACTTTTTATTATGCCAATTTGATACTTTTCCAATTTAACACAATAATGACTTTAAATTATCTCTTGGAGGTAATTTTTCAGCCAAATTTGATGTGTGATTAATTAGATTAATTAATCACAGCACATCATGTAAACAATTAGATAAAAAATTTGAATTGCTTGACAGTCCTAAAATAAAAATAAAAATGCAATAAAAATAAGTAAACAATTTATACATTTAAAAAATAATAAAGTAGTATTATCATCGTTAATAAATAATTAGTCAATTAGAAAATCATAAATGAAAATCACTAAATTACTTATTTTCTACATGTGAATGCAGGTGTGCACCAGGTTACTATGGAAACCCATTGGTGATTGGCAGCACATGTCAGCCGTGCAACTGCAATGGAAACTCAGACCCCAACATGCTGTTCAGCGACTGCCACCCTTTGACGGGCGAGTGTCAGAGCTGCATGCACAACTCCGCCGGGCCACACTGTGAAATCTGTGCCCCTGGTTTCTACGGTGATGCCATCACAGCCAAGAACTGCACCCGTAAGGCAACTTTTATATACTGTGAAGCACATCTGTCATCTGGAAGGTGTTTAAAGTGACTGTGTTTTCCTCCCCCAACTGCACTACCCAGGATGCAACTGTTCTCCCTGTGGCACTGCACATTGTGACCCTCACACCGGGCAGTGTCACTGTAAGTCTGGTGTGGTGGGATCCCACTGTGACCGCTGTGAGGTATGTCTGCATATCTTGTTTGTCTTTATTTATTGTTTTGTCTCAGTAGTTGATGGTAGTAATGTGTTTTGTTGTTGTTGTTTAGAATGGGGCATTTGGCTTTGATTCCTGCACTGGTTGCCGTAAGTGTGATTGTGATGCAGCAGCTGCATTGGTTCAGCCGTGTGACCCTGTTAACGGCTCGTGTGCCTGTCGGCCTGGGGTCAGTGGACTGAACTGCCGCCAGTGTGCTCCGGGTTACTGGGGCTACAGCCCTAATGGCTGCAAGAGTGAGTCTAAAGCACACATACACAAAACAGGAGGAGATATTACACATTATCAGTTGTTTTAATGAGACGGGTGTGTGTGTGTGTGTGTGTAGAGTGTGAGTGTAGGGGAGGTCGCTGTGACCCTCGCACAGGAGAGTGCCGCTGCACAACAGGTCTGACAGGGAAGCAGTGTGACACATGTCTTAGTCAACACAGTGTCCCAGTGCATCATGGAGCAGATTTGCGCTGTGAGGGTGAGTACTGCTTCACTTATTTATTCATTCATTCATTCATTTGCTCACTCATTTTTTACGGTACCGTTCAAAAGTTTGAGGTCAGTAAGATTTGTTTTTAAGAAATGAATATTTTTACTCAGCGAGGATGCTTTAAATTGATCAAAAGTCACTGTAAAGGCATGTATTACCAGTAATGCATTACAATTTTAAAAGTAATGCATTACAATATTGCGTTACACACTGCCCTTTCACACCAAAAGTGAAATGAATAAACTTCAGGCTGAAGGAATGTAAATTCACGTCTGTACAGTAGAGGGTGCAGTTCAAACAAACAAACATCTCAGCTGTGCTGCAGTTCAGGGCTGGATTTCCAGATAACGTTGTCTCTTAGCACGCTGCGAAGACTGTAAAGGTATATAAGTTATATTTTTTCTAGGTGTGTTTCCTGAACTATCCCTTAGGATTTCTTCTTAAGTGCGCTGTTTCCAGGTGCTGTCCATGGCGCTGGTGCTGAATTGGTTGATATCGATGGCTCGAGAATCGATAATTCACTCTATGCAGGAGCTGCTTCACTGCTTTATGTGTGAAAGCACTGGTCTTTATAAAAGAAGCACTTCAGGAGCAGTGATGGGAATAACGGCGTTATAAATAAACGGCGTTACTAACGAGTGATCAAACAAATTACTTTTTCTCCTGTTACAACACCGTTACCGTTACTGACAAAAAAAAATGCCACGTTACTATAATTGAGCTCACTGAAGCGGTTTTCATCCGAGTAAGCTCTCTTTCAGCCATAGGACCTGCAAAGATTTTTCTCTGGTGTGTGCTGCGGTTAGTCATACACAACTATAATTTTAAACTGATAATAACGTACGATCCTCTGTGTGTGTGTGTGTGTGTGTGTCTGTCAGCATTCGAGTGAAGCGTGAGCTCAAACCAGAACACCCTTTGTGACATGGTGGATCGAAAATATGTGAAATAAGTTTTTCTAGTCGACTAGTAGTTATTCATTTAAGCCACTCGTTGACTAATTACATTTATAATAATTTAATTTTTAAAACGCATAAAGCTTGCCATAAAGAACCGGCAAAAATAATAATTATGTATGTGATAAAACACAGCAAGGAGACATTTTAATTGTTTATTTTGTTAATCAGTGTCGGCTGCGAAGATGAAGTTGACATTGTTGACTCTCATTATCTCCTCATACTGGACGCGCTTAGAGAGAAAATGCACATTTCATTCGGATTAGGCTACATAATCAGAGTAGCTATTTCTTTTCGTTTTTAGATATTTCAAGCTTTCTATAGATATATTTTTCATGTATGTGAGGTAAGCAGCCGCTGAGTTTCGGTTCATTTAGCCTAGATACGTCGCGCGCCAGTGATCGCGCACACGCATCCATGATTATATTGTCTGCTTGCTATATTTGCTTTTTATTTATTAAATCCAGGCAATTGGTTGATGAAACATTGATTAAAATTAAGATAAAATTTTTACAAAACGAAATTCACTTTAAAGAAAGGCTTTCTACGAAACAAAACTTATTGAACTGATCAAAATCATGTCTGACACACTCCATGTCTCCAGACATATTGCGTGTCTTATAATGCATCTTACACATGCTGTTCACTTTTCATAATCAAGTAAATTAATCTAAAACATAACATAGGACTATTTAAACATAAATATGAAACATTTTCTTTAATGGCTACCAACACGTATTGTACAGTACAGAGAAATTTAAGCAAGAGTGGATCATGAGTCACGAGTCGGATCAAGAATAATTTATTCTTAGACTTATATTTAATATTGGGGGCATTCAAGTTATTTCACATATTTTTTTTTTTTAAAGTAACGCAATAGTTACTTTCCCTGGTAATTAGTTACTTTTATAATGATGTAACTCAGTTACTAACTCCGTTACTATTTGTGAGAAGTAACTAGTAACTATAACTGATTACTTTTTTAAAGCAACGTGCCTTACAATGTTCAGGAGTAGAAATTGCATTTATCAGGACTCATGGGATGTAATAAAAAATAATCCAAATTGCAAACTAAATCTATATTGTAATCAGGGTTGGGGAGTAACGAAATACATGTAACTTAATTACGTATTTAAAATACAAAATTTGAGTAACTGTATTTCATTACAGTTACATTTGAAAAGTATTTTAGATTACCAAAGTGATTACTTTGATTTTCCTTTGAACATTAATGTAAACTGTGACGGGTAATTCATGTAAAAAGCAATTGGTGATTCTCTGACTGTGACAGACTGTAAAAGCATCAGCTACATTTCTGCTCATAAGTTTCATTCCCCCTGCAGAATATGCAACATTTTATTAATTTGAACCAAATAAGAGGGATCATAAATATTGCAAGTTATTTTTATTTAGTACTGTCCTGAATAATCAATTTCACATAAATTATGCTTACATATATTCCACAAGACAAAATGACTGAATTTATAAAAATGGCCCCATTCAAAAATGCATATTCCCTTGAATCTGAACTGTCCTGTCATTACCTGATAATCCACGACTGTTTGCATGTTTGGCGATAGTTGTTTGTGAGTCCCTTGTAACTGTAAAAAATGGTAATTGCAACTTTTTATCTCACAATTCTGACTTTTTTACTGGGAAATTGCGAGTTTCTATCTCAGAATTCTGACTTTATAACTCACAATTGCAACTTCATATCATGCAATTCTGAGAAAAAAGTCAGAATTGTGAAAAAAACTGGTAATTACCTTTTTTTTGTGTGTCACATATATATTAGTTTTCCAAAGTATTCTAAAGTATTTAGATTAAGTTACAGAACTTGGAAAATCTTACGAAATACGTTTTTGTAACACTATATTTTGTAGTCTGTAGTGAAATGCATTTTAAAAGTAATCTATCCAGCCCTAATTGTAATTTATCTATGTTCTGGGGGCTCTATATTCTAGCTGAGCCCNCATTTAACAGTACATTAGCAACATGCTAACGAAACATTTAGAAAGACAATTATTTTAAACAGGCGGTTAAAGTTATTTTAAATGGGCGGTAATCAAATACAGTTACATTTGAAAAGTATTTTAGATTACCAAAGTGATTACTTTGAATTTCCTTTAAACATTAATGTAAACTGTGACGGGTAATTCATGTAAAAAGCAATTGGTGATTCTCTGACTCTGACAGTCTGCAAAAGCATCAGCTACATTTCTGCTCATAAGTTTCATTCCCCCTGCAGAATATGCAACATTTTATTAATTTGAACCATATAAGAGGGATCATAAATATTGCAAGTTATTTTTATTTAGTACTGTCCTGAATAAGCTATTTCACATAAATTATGCTTACATATATTCCACAAGACAAAATGACTGAATTTATAAAAATGGCCCCATTCAAAAATGCATATACCCTTGAATCTGAACTGTCCTGTCATTACCTGATAATCCACGACTGTTTGCATGTTTGGCGATAGTTGTTTGTGAGTCCCTTGTAACTGTAAAAAATGGTAATTGCAACTTTTTATCTCACAATTCTGACTTTTTTCTGGGAAAGTGCGAGTTTCTATCTCAGAATTCTGACTTTATAACTCACAATTGCAACTTCATATCATGCAATTCTGAGAAAAAAGTCAGAATTGTGAAAAAAAATGGTAATTACATTTTTTGGTGTGTATAACATATATATTAGTTTTCCAAAGTATTCTAAAGTATTTAGATTAAGTTACAGAACTTGGATAATCTTACGAAATACGTTACAAATTACTTTTTAAAGCATGTATTTTGTAATCTGTAGTGAAATGCATTTTAAAAGTAACCTATCCAGCCCTAATTGTAATTTATCTATGTTCTGGGGCTCTATATTCTAGCTGAGGCGACCATTATTTTAGAACATTTTAAATGCAGATATGTAGGTATTGCGTTTATATCTTTTTTCCTTTTATTTTCTATTCAAAATAGTCACAAACTTGTTAACTATATCATGAATTTTATGTTATATTCTGATTGTAAACTATGTGGAAGTGAATGTGTTTTGTTACGCGATGAGTTTGCACTGCAATAGCTGTCGGATTTACGAAATTTTCCCCAAAATATATACAAGTATGGGCGGGGAACTGGGAGAAGAATAGAGTAAACTTTATTGTTTCATACACATTGTGTATCTGATATGAATAAAACACGTTGTCAAAATATATAATTGAAAGGGTTATAATTGCAGCTGCCATAAACTTCTGTCTGTGGAATATGACAAGCGCGGAGCGCGTCTGTCTCTGGTTCAGCGCCAAAGCAGATTTGAATTTAGCAGTAAATCTTTGCATTTTATTCTTTGCCATTATCCTAATCGAACACTGGGTGTATTACAACTTCAGAATTATATTCGTTTAGACTGTCAACAGTGATAAGGTATAGCTAAGAGTGCTCCAGACCAACCTTATGAATGAATGACTTACAGAAGGTATATATAACTAATAACGTTTCAGGAAACATGTATTAACATTAAGGTACAGCTTAAGATATAATTCACGAGTTAAGAAGGTTTCGGGAAATCCAGCCCTGGATCACAGAAGAATAGGAGAAGAAAGTTGAACACTTTTACTTAAGCAATAAAAACAAAGAAATGTGATGTTTATCTAAAGTCATTTTTGCTTATTAGTGTTGTTGAATTGGATCACCAGAGATCAGAAGCAATGACATTGCTTAATAAAGTGAGATTAAATACAAAAAGTATATTTCTGTTATTTAACATTAATCATCGCTGGTTTGCGATACTGAATCTGTTTTTGTGCAAGTGAGATGAGTAAATGTGTGCTCACATTTATTCTAGAGCTAGTCTTGAATAACCATCATGTTGATACAGCGAACACAACGCTTAGCCTCGATTTCTCTCAATATGGGCACAGGAGAGCTGTCAGTCAGTACATGGGAAGACAAAGTAACTTGCATTATTTATTCAAAAAATGAATCAGATATTTTGTTGTAAATATAAAAATAATGCGTTATTTTACTAGTTACTTGGGGAAAAAAGTAATCTGATTACATTGCTCGCTTTACTTGTAATGCGTTACCCACTGTTTATAACATTACACAAGATTTAGGGTACATTTACACAACAACGATGTACTAAAAACGGAAACATTTTTTCTTTGTACAGATGACAACATTATCAAAACTATCCCCGTTCACACGGATCTACAAAAATGACAAACGCTGAATTATGCATGCAAGACAAGTAGTTGGTGATGCCACTTTGTAAAGAAAGACTATGCGCCTGCGCATATGCTAAACACACTTGCCTATTCACCTTTTTTCACAGTTTACTGCACTTCAGTATTCTTCTCGTTATTTCCCTATTGCGGCTAATAAACCGGAAGTCTCACACATTCACGGAAAACACCTTATCTTCACGTTAAAAACAAGGCGGATAGACTAAACATGTAATACGCATGTGCATGCCGTCACCATTTTCACAGATTCGCGTTTTTGCAGTTTACACGGACATGACGGACGGTATCGTTTTCAAAAACTTGCACTTTGAAACCTGTTTTCAAAAGATTGCATTTCAGGCCTCAAGAACACCATTGTTTTGCATAAAAATGAATAAAATGTTTTTCAGTTTTTAGTTGAAAATGGTGTCGTTTAAACAGCCCCTTATATTTCAAATAACTGCTGTTCTTTTATCAAAGAATCCTGAAAAAAATTGTATCACGGTTTCCACAAAAATATGAAGCAGCACAACTGTTTTCAACATTGATAATAATAATATGATTTCTGAAGGATCATGTGACACTGAAGACTGGAGTAATGATGCTGATAATTCAGCTTTGATCACAGGAATAAATTACATTTTAAAATATATTAAAATACTTGCAGCATTGTTGATCATTAGAACCCTTTTAAAAACATTCAAAAATCTTACCAACCCCAAATTTTGAACGGTAGTGTATATACAACTGAATAATTGAGTCAATAATTAAATTGCTCACTCATTAATCAATACAAAGGCAAAGTAAACAATATTTTTATGGGTTCATTTCACTCATCAGACGGTGATTGTTTTGCATTATGTATTTAGTCTGTGACAGCTGTGTGATGGTGCTGCTGGAGGATCTGGACAAGATAAACCAGCTTTATCAGTCCGTTGCCAATCAGCTGACCAGCCTCAATGCCAGCTCAATCGCCTGGACTCAACTAAACCGCCTCAATGCATCTATAGAGGAAATTGCCGTGAGTCTCTCTCTTTCGGACTCAAACACACTTTTACATTTTAGGATTTGCCCACATTAGTATGTATTATAATGATAACTAACTATAATTTTATGCCACAGAATGCCATAAGAAACTACAACAGCACTCTGGACGAGAGCAGGAACCGTGCCGATGTGCTGGAGGGAGAACTGCAAATCATCAACTTGGATATTAAAGAGTTAGAGGAAAAGGTATGAGAACATACCATCAAATGAACTTATTCTGTTTTCATCAATGTCTAAAAGGGACCATAAAACCATTTGATCATATTGACTAAGTGTTTTTGTGTGTATGTGTCCGTGTATTAGGCCTCAGTCACACAGAAGAAAGGAGACGCTTTAGAGGACAACACTAACTCCACACACAGAAGAGCACAAGAGCTGCTTGGATTCATCAAAGGCATCATGGGAGATGTGGAAGGTAGGAGTGTGACAAAGTAGAACAGACACTTGAAAAAAAGCCATGTCTTATTACATTTACCCTTTATACTTAAATATCACAGCCATATTCAACTGACAACTTTTCTGCATCTGCCCAGATATTATACTGCAGTTGAACCGGACTGCACAGAATGAGACCAATGTGACCGATGAGGATGATCTGGCTAAAAAGATAGCAGAGGTGGAGTCCATGCTCAGAGAGATGCGCTTCAGAGGCTTTGACTTCCAGATGAGACTAGCAGAAAATGAGCTGGAACAAGCCAACAAGTGTGAGTGACAGGGCAGACTGAGTCTATAAAAATGTATAAGATGTATAAGAAATCACCAACCTCAGTTACTTTCATTTTATTGTGTAACATTTAACTGATCATTTTATGACATTTCTAAGTTTATAACCCTTTATAAGTACTTGATGTTGCATTGGAAAGATGTGTAACACTTTACTTAAAGCCAGACTTTATTGCCAAAAGTATTGGGACACCCTTCCAAATCATTGAATTCAGGTGTTTCAATCTCTTCCATGGCCACAGGTGTATAAAATCAAGCACCTAGGCATGCAGACTGCTTCTACAAACATTTGTGAAAGAAGCTCTCAGGAGCTCAGTGAATTCAAGCGTGGTACCGTGATAGGTTTCCACCTGTGCAATAAGTCCATTCGTGAAATTTCCTCACTACTTAATATTCCACGGTCAAATGTTAGTGGTATCATAACAAAGTGGAAGCAATTGGGAACAACAGCAACTCAGCCACGAAAAGTCACAGAGCGGCGTCAGCTTATGCTGAGGCACACAGTGCGCAGAAGTCGCCAACTTTCTACAGAGTCAATAGCTACGGACCTCCAAACTTCATGTGTCCTTCAGATTAGCTCAAGAACAGTGCGTGGAGATGGTTGGGCTTGGCCCCTTAGTTCCAGTGAAAGGAACTCTTAAAGTAGATTTTGACGCTGTTGGACATTGTTGATATTTGAAATCAACCCAAACAAACCCACCCCTCTCTTCATTGCTCCGCCCTCAAAACTCACCCTTCAATCCTAACCACCCTGCTCCGAGTCGGTCTCGAACCCCAGCCCGGCCACTGCTGACATGCGAGGTGAATGCACAACCAATGAGGCTAAACACCTCATTCTCTAGCGGTCTTCAGTGCACAGTGGTTTAACTGCAAAACTCTCAATATCTGGCCACTGTTACACACACGATACGAGTGGATGTCTGTTTATCACAGCTGACGCACAACAAAATGCTTCACGAAAAATAAAATGCAGTTGATAAACGAACGACAAGGAAGCGCAAAAAACGAACGTACAGTACACAAGAGTAAACACAAACAAGTGTTTGTTGTTAGTGTCCAAAAGCACAGCTGCTCCAGACAATCAAAACCCAGTGTAACTTACATGATCAAATCGGGATCAAATCAGCCTCCGCATCTGTTTTCAGGCCTTCCCGCTTAGTGCTCTCCAGCGCTGGAAAGCTTTTCTAATATGAACGCGGTCCTAAAGCGCTTGCCCAGTCATAAACCTTCATTCCAGTGATATTCTTTGAGCTCTTTTGTATTGTGTCCCATCTCTTGTTCTGTAGTTTTTTTTTATTTTCAAATCACCCTCTTGCTCGTTCTCTCTCCTCGACCGTCATACACCCCCTAATGCTGATTGGTTAGACATTGTTTGTTGATATCAGCCCGACTAACTTCCAAACAGTGTCCACCTTTAATACTTCAGCATACCAAGTCATCTTGGACAATTTCAGGTTTTTGGGGATGGCCCCTTCCTGTTCCAACATGACTGCGCACCAGTGCACAAACCAAGGTCCATAAAGACATGGATGAGCGAGTTTGGTGTGGAGGAACTTGACTGGCCTGCACAGAGTCCTGACCTCAACCCGACAGAACACCTTTGGGATGAATTAGAGCGGAGACTGTGAGCCAGGCCTTCTCGCCAACATCACTGCCTGACCTCACAAATGTGCTTCTAGAAGAATGGTCAAAAATTCCCATAAACACACTCCTAAACCTCATGGAAAGCCTTCCCAGAAGAGTTGAAGCTGTTATAGCTGAAAAGGGTGGGCTAACTCCATATTAAACCCTACGGATTAAGAATGGGATGTCATTAAAGTTCATGTGCATGTAAAGGCAGACGTCCCAAAACTTTTGGCAATATGGTGTATAATGCATTATAAAAGCAGGTTTAATGCACTAATTATGCCTTGTAATGCACCATGTAATGCATCTTATGAATAATTGTAATCACAGTTATAATGCATTATAATACTTATGTATTCACTGTTACACCTTTAGAAAGTATAATGCATTACAAACACATCACAAGCAACCAGATAACAAGGAATCTGCAAATATTTTAAGTTTGGTTACAATTATTTATGAAGAAAATATCACGCATAACAATGTACATTATGAATAATTTTTACAATGCATTATACATAAAGGCTTCAAATAAAGTGTTACTGAAAAATGAAAATTGTTATTAAAAAAATAAAATAAAAAGCTGACACTTTTGTATCCACATTTATAAGTGTTGATGTTGTCTCTCTGTAGTGGTAGATCGTGTGAAAAATGAGATTACAAACCGGACGTTAAATAATGAGGCTGTGGCAGAGAATGTCAAAAACAAACTGAACCAGTTCAATCAGCAGCTGATGGACCTGAGAGATGCCCTGAATGAGGCCGTCAACAACACCGCAAATGCCATAGAAGCCAACAATGTTAACCAGAAACGCATGGAGGAGCTCCAGGTAATCATTCAAACACACTGACACAGTTTGAGTTGAATTGGCCACACATTCATCTGCGTAGAGATTTTTAATTGGAATCACAGGAAGAACTATTTACTGAATTGCAATTCCATTCAAAAGCACATTATTGTGTTTTTCTAGAAAATAATAAATAACCTGCGTGAGAAGCAGAAGGAGGTGGAGAACCAGCTGCAGATGGCAGAGGATGATGTGACCCAGGTCAACGATCTGCTCTCCATGCTCCAGGACTCCAAAGAGGTACAGAGAATCATAACATTTCTGTATTTACCGTAAATGAACCTCACTGAGCACATGCATGATGTCTCTGGATGTTCATGTTATCAGGATTATGAGCGTCTGGCCGCTCAGTTGGATGGAGCGAGACAGCCCTTAGCTGAGAAGGTGCAGAAGTACGCTCCGTCCGCCAATAAAATTCCCCTGGTGGAGGCTGCAGAGAAACACGCTGAAATGCTGGACCAGCTCGCCAAGAATCTTTCCAGGTTTGTGTCTATATTGTAGTGGTCAACTTACATGGGGTTTTTAGGGTATGTTTACACAGCAACGGTGTACTAAAAATTGTTTTCTTTTGCATTTATTGTGTACAGAAGACAACATTGTCAAAACAATCCTGAAAATGACTTAAAACTGCTGTATTGTTCATGCCAGGCCAGTAGTTGGCGATGTCACTTTGTAAAGAAACACTACTAACCTATAGACTGACCCTGCGTTTGATTCAGAAGGGTCCTAATCCCTTGAAAGGGTTTACCCTCCGGAGTATATATATACTTTTTTTGGAACGCATTTCTGCGTCATTCTGCAAGACAATCAAGGAGGCGCCTTCGTCTTTTTTCCCCTGGTGTACTCTCTGTATTAATACACATTCATTTACTGTAGTAACATCATAAGCTACTGCCGGTCTTTTACGTTAAATGTTTTGTATATTGTGTCTGTGTATTTAAAACATTTGAATGAACTGATAAAGGTAGCTGTAAAGTTTTTTTTTTTGAAGTAGCTACAATGTCATTTTGACCATAAAATCTAACTCGTAAAAATAATACAGTAGTATAGAAAAATACTATACATACATTTATACACATATTCTGTGACATCAAACAACTTCCCTGTGCAATGGATCATGGGGGCCCGAAGTGTTCATCAGTTGTACCTTTCGAAATCCTTCAATCCGAAGGGCCCTTTGAAGTGGCCAGTTTTGAGCACTTCGGTTTGGAACGACCCTTCAATATGGCGGACATGATAGTTTTCTCTCCGAAGTGCACTTCGTAGGGCGATATATCCCGTTTGGAATGCACCGCTTATATGCATGCGCGTGACATCACCATTTTCACAAACTGGCATTTTTGTAGTTTACATGGAGACGAGAACGGTATCATTTTCAAAAACTTGCACTTTGAAACCCATTTTCAAAAGTTTGCATTTTCAGGCCCCCAAAATGCTAATGTCATGTGAATTAACAGCCAAAACGCAAGTTTTCCATTTCTTGTCGTGTAAACGTCCTCTTAATGGACAATTCTGAGGTTAGATCGCAGTCTGATGGCCAATGTAATGCCTGTTTATATAATTAAATTGTAGCAAAGGATACATCCACAAAGTTGCTGAAGTGAACAGTTATTTTACATAATATTTTAAGTAATTTTTTACACATTTTACACAAAGCAAGTTTATTTATAGAACACATTTCATACACATTGATCATTTAAAAAGCGCTTTACACAGACATTAAAACAAAGAAGACAGTAAAGACAATTTTAAAATAATTAAAGTAACATAAAAATGGCTATGATTAATTAAAAAAATAATAATGCATTAAAGGACATAAACTGAAATAAAATTATGCAGTGCATTGACTGAAAATTTAGGACAGTGCTACTCAATAACAAAATTGAAATAAGAAAGCATTCATCATCAGTTGACAGGTACATTTTGAGACAGAACTGAGGAAACCAAGAGAAACAGTCAAAGGCTGATGCGATAATCTCAAAATGCCTGAGTATTAGCAAAGTCCTTCTAAGGCAAATCATTTCACTCGGTGGCCATCTTTGAAATGGCTATTTCAGTCTGCAAGTACAGTCATTTTTCTCTTTGAATTGGGAAACATCAAATTCTCCAAAGCTGTTCACTAAGCATACGATTAAATTTGTTTACCAATGAAATCTGACAACAACTGTCTCATAAATTTAGTTTTTTCAGGGTATCCGCGGGGCATTAAAAAGCATTAAAAGTCATTAAATGGATTTTGTGAAAATTAAGGCCTTAGATGGCATTAAAAAGCATTAGCAGAAAAAGCATCCACCCTATCCGCCCTAAATAGTATTGAATATTACTAATGTTTTATACTATTTAGGATGGATAGAATGTTCATTGAGATGCAGGCTCAGCCTTGTTTTCGTTACTGAATGATTCAGCAATTTGAAGCATTTTGAGTCAAAGATTCAGTGACCCATTCATAAACAACTGCCTCATTCTTTAATGAATCAGCCATCGGAATGAATCTTTTGAATGAATGACTCACTTATTAAGACGGTTACTTGACACCACCTACTGGTGGTTTTGTTTAATTTTTAAAAGTATCATTTTCCCCCAACATTTCTTACAATCCCATAACATTATTTAATGCAGTTGTAATTTTTTTGAATTGTAAATTTGTAAATTATTTAATTTGATTGGCAACAGCCCTTAGTGTCTTATTCCAGTTAAATTTATTGATCGAAATTAAGATTTTAAAATGAAAGATGAATCATAAATTTTATGAATCATACATTTTATTTACACCACAAAAAAAAAAATCCTATTTTTTTTTCCGGACAAGCAACTGTTTTACTCGTACAAGTGAATGACAAGGCTTAATTAGTCCTGTATAAAGTCTTAATGGGACGCATTTCAGTCACCATTTCATATTGTCTGACAACAAAAACAGAAAAATATATAGATGAAACAATTTTATTGGGAATTTGGCTGTATTAAAATATATTATGTGAGCAAAAAGGGTAGCAGCAGAGAAGCAAACAAATTGCCGCATGACGTCATCTATCGACATTTACCGACATATACATATATATATATATATATGGCATTAAAAAGCATTAAATTAGATTTGATGAAACCTACAGAAACCCTGTTTTTCTAAACGCTCAAATCATGACCAAAACGGCATTTTTTCAGGCTGGACCAGCCTCATGTGCAGTCCTAAGCGCGTCTCTGAACACTGTTTCTGTTGCAACCAGAGCTTCTAACTTTACCATTTGGCGATTGGCTCTATTTCTTTGAAGGCGGGACTTATTCCACCATATTGGTATTTGTCGATATGTCTGCTTGGACATATATTGTGCACATACTTGTATTCTCTAATGTGACCTCTTCTAATATGTTGAATGTGTTTTAACGTTGCCCTGTGGCCATGTGTTTGTTGATTTGCAGTCTGATATCTGGCTCCAATCAAGATGGCTTCATACAGCGTGCTCTGAACGCGTCTCGCGCGTACACTAACATTATAAACAGTATGCTGGAAGCTGAGGCTGCTGCTAAGAAAGCCAATGAAGCTTCTACTGAGGCTCTGGAGGTACAGTCCACGCACATCAGTGCTCCTTTATTAATGTGTCTTCATTACTCTTTAAACATGAATGCATACACTAACAGTTTATTCATTTTTTTATATGATCTAGAGCATAAAGGGCAAAGATCTTCCCCTACAAGCTGTTGAACTGAAGAATCAGAGTATTGAGCTTGTGAAGGAAGCAGAGAAACTGAATAACAGAAGTCAAAGTAAGAACATCAAACTTGTCTCAAGGTACATCTTTGTTGTTGTGAACCTCTTGTCTAATGTTGGCCTCTACTATATCTTTGTCAGGTTTAAAGCAACGCTTGGACTCCATGCAGAAAAGTTTGCAGGATGCTGAAAAGAAGAAAGAGAAGATGCTTCAAGACCTAAAGAACATTCAGGATGGCCTCAATGTCAGCCGAGGTCAGAGGTCAAAGTCTTTAGTCGTCCAAGGTCCATTGTGACATAGCAATTAACAAGCTAAATAAATAGTCAACCTTTCATAATGTTGGGGTCGGTAAAATGTTTTCATATTTTTTGAAAGATGTCTCTTATGCTAACCAAGGCTGCATTTATTTGACCAAAAATACAATAAAAACAGTAATATTGTGAAATAGTACTATCATTTAAAATAGCTGTCTTCTATTTGAATATATTTTAAAATGTAATTTATTCCTGTGATCAAAGCTGAATTTTCAGCATCATTACTCCAGTCTTCAGTGTCACATGTTCCTTCAGAAATCATTCTAATGATAATAATTCGAAACTTTTCTGATTATTATCAATGTTGAAAACAGTTGTGCTGCTTCATAATTTAGTGGAAAAGTGTTTTTTCAGGATTCTTTGTGGAAATCTTTTGTAACATTATAAATGTCTTTTGACTAGGGGTGTAACGGCACACGTATTCGTACCGAATCGTTTCGGTACAGGGCTTTCGGTACGGTGCGCGTGTGTACCGAAGCATTACATTGCAACATTAACCACCAATAATCGCAATAAGCTCTGCGTTTTGTTACTTTTGATAAGAAACAAAGTGTCATCCTTCAAATTCTGTCCACAAAATCATGAAATTCAAACAGTAAATGCCGTTTTGATGCTCTTTGATGCGGCGTGACAGATCTCTGTACAGGCGCCTCAGTTCAACCGGCAGCGCGAGTGAACGCGATCATCTCTTCCTCTTTAATACTAGTTACATAATGAAAGAACATCTGAAGGTATGTTGAAAGATACAGTACAACTTACTGAAACAGTCATATCTCATGTTATTGCTCAATCAGTGCTTCAACGGCGGAAAGACATCAATGAAAGCTTGTAAACAATATGTCATGTAGTATTTACCTCAGAAAAGCCATTAGTGTCCAAAGTTTGTTAGTTCGCCAGAGAAATGAACTCTTTAGCTTAATATATGCACTGTATTAGCCTATAATCATTATATTTTACTTAATCTGTTAGTGATGTCTTCATTAATTTAGGCTATGTTTAAATAAATCTGTCATGAAAATGACAACCACTGTGTAGAAATGATTATATTTCAACAACGAATTGGAGTAAAAACAATGCAAACACTGCCTTAGCTGCAGCTTACATGTTTGCATACAATTTGTTATTTGAGTGTTGATTATTATATCTAAAAATAAAAAGCGTAGGTAAGGGCTCCCTACATAGTTTATAGCATAAGCAAAGATCTTTTTTTTTTTATCCTAAAGAAACTTTTAGTTATAATTTAATTTAATATATTTAAAGACAAAAAAACTATTTGTTCAGTAAACCACTGTTTAATAAAAAAAAAACCGTACCGAACCGTGACTTCAAAACCGAGGTATGTACCGAACCGTGAGTTTTGTGTCGTTACACCCCTACTTTTGATCAATTTAATGCCTCCTTGCTTAATAAAAGCATTAATTCTTTAAAAAGAAAATCGTATTGACACCAAACTTTTGAGCGCTAGTGTATATATTTGAGTCTGTAAAGAGACTGCAAGTTTAGCTTTATTAAATCAAAACCATGACCTAAACATTGTCATTGAAATGTGTTTGAAATGTTGCAGAAGACATAGCGAACGACATCACAGCAGCTAAGAGTGCAGTAGAGGAGGCTAACAACACGGTGGCTAATGTTAACGATGAGCTGGCTCCAATTCAGAAGCAGCTGGAGGAATGGCAGAAGCAGTACGGAGACTCCAACGCCACCAGCGACGATATCAACAAAGCCCTCAATGACGCCAATACGTCAGGTGCGTGTGAGTGAGCGCTCGTGAGAGAGCATGTGTGATCTTGACCTGCCTTTCACATACAGTCCAATGTGTTTCCATGTCCCTGTAGTGGTGGAACTGAGTGACACTCTTCCAAAGCTCATAAAGAAGTTGGATCATCTGCAGAACACCTCATTTCAGCCGTCCAACATCTCCGACAGCATCCAGAGGATCCGCCAGCTCATTGAGAAGGCTCGCAACGCTGCCAACAAGGTACAGCTTTTCAAAAGTCAAAAATGTTTTTTAAGAGCTGCACGATTCTGGATAAATTTAGAATCACATTTGTTTAAAATAGAGATCACAACAATAGACAACTGAACAAAATATCTAAGCGGGATTCGAACAGGCATCTCCGGCATTGGAGTCGGGCGTGCTAACAAGGACGCTAAAGACCTTAGGCTCTAGCTCGCCTCTTTAGGCCAGGGGACTTATTTATAAAACTTTGCGTACGCACAAAACAGGCCCTGATAGTGCATATGCCACTTCCGATGCATAAGTTGTGAAACGCAAACTCTGACCCATGCGTACGAACATTTTGGAGACAGAGCAGTTTGGCGACACCGATGGTGAGCTGAGGGACTGACGGCAGATTAAGGAAAACCACTTTAAATGTTTAAGTCATAATCATAAATACAGTGCATGTTCACTATAACATATAGAGAATGATTTAAACTCGCGTGGAACATTTTGATATACACATTTACATTATTATTACACTTTCACTAATGACGACAAGCACTGAAATTACACGCAGTCATTACGCACAAACAAAAATTATATGAATTTAGATAGTAGATGTGCTACTTTCGATCACTTTAATGACAGCGAGGGGTGGTAGGCGCACGATAATTCCTCTTTAAACTAAACTGCAGATTAACTTGGATATTATGGAAGACACTGTTGGATTCGGTGGTCGAACGGACCGTTGTCCAGTTTGAATAGGTCCAATCATAATAGCTTACTGTACAACCGCAGCTGCACGGAGGTGTCGTGTGAAGGATCTTCAAACAATTACCACTGTATTTGAAGGATATAATTTGAGGAAAACGGTAAGATTTGCATGTTTTTTTTTTAAATACTTAGTCAGTGACGCATCGAGTCAGACAATTGTTTACACTGCAATAAATAAGTAGGCCTATCTGTTTCCACTAAAAATAGCCTATACATTTCCTAAAAGACATGTTCACCTTATCATCAAAACTGCATACATTTGATTTGAATTGTTTATAACAATTAAAATACTATTTGGCCAGTGGAAATGAATGAATCAACTCTATGCTAAAACCTTTATCTTAAGTATTTTATAAAATTTTGTTTTTATGCATATTTTGATATATTTATTCTAAAACAAGAATATTGGATGATTTTTAGCAATGTAATGTTGTGCATTGCTAAAATTACTTTACAGCACAAATGTTAACGGGAACATGCATGGAAATGATATGCAGATGAGGTTATGAATAGTAAAACTAGGCGTCGTAAGCTCCATATATGGTGATTTCGGGGAGGAGACAGGGTGGAGATGCACGTACGCACAATCTTCCGCTGACTGGGATTTATAAAGGGATTAGTGCGCAGGTTCTGGCTTACGCATGGTTTATAAATCAGATTTTTTTATGTGCGTACGCAGAATCTAGCTTTTTTTTGCGCGTACGTACACTTTTAGGATGAAATCTACGGAAAGATTTATAAATTAAGCCCCAGGGGAGTGAGGTTTAATCAGAATAAAAAAAATTATTTTCTTTGAAAATTACTGTTTTAATGAGTGATTCAATGACTCACTCATAAAGAATATACTTGTTTCATTACTGGATGAATCAATGTTTTTTTACAAATCTCTTAAACGAACAATTCAATGGCAGATACATTTTTTTTTACCAGTCACTTGTCGCCACCTACTGGCGTAATGATGTAATCAATCTTGATTTAAAGTGTCGTTACTTTCAAAAGTTGATTTTAGGTCTGCAACTTACGATTATTTTGATAATCGATTAGTTGGGCGATTATTTTTTCGATTAATCGGATAAAAATCCTAATTTTATTTATTTTTATTTTATTGACAAAAAAACACACTATTGCACATCCTGCCCAATATACTTAAAACAAATGTGCCAGCTGAATGCTATGAAAACATAGTCATTTATTACACTACCTGTCATAATAAAGAGAGAACACAAATATTTTAGGAATCTATCAAAACTTGTTTGAAACTAAAAATGGTATTGCCATTTATTAGGAAAATAACAAACTGAAGCAACTAAATAGTTTCTAAAAAAAAAACTGTTATTAACTGTAATTGGGCATCTGAAAAACAACAACAATTATGAAGTGTTTAACTTTTTCCTGCCTTTCTTGTAAAACAGTAAAATCTAAAATTCATAGATAACAATAATAAATATATTGTAGCTTTAGAAATACTGCTGTCACTAAAGAGCTTACACATACTGGTGGATTAACCATTACAGAAACATGAAAAATGATTTTGGTAATCATCAATACTGATAGTTTAGGACAGCTGTGGCACAAACCATACATTGGGTATCAGATGTCTAATAACTTTAGCACTGTATATAGTGAATATAGTTTAAATCTCTACTCTTCATTAAAAATGAAGATAGTAATAAAGATAATAAAGAAAAACACAAACTCGGTGTTAACCAACAGGCAAGATAAATGTTCTGCAGGAACATTCTGGATACAATCACCTCTTACTGTCATTTCTTTATCCTGTAAATAGGCTATAAGAAACGTCTTACATTTATTTTAAATGAGTTCTCCCTTTACAGTTACTACTCTCATAAAATACTGGAATGACATGTTGATTTTTAAATCTAAATTTAACTTTAAACAACAGATATTTCAGCAAAATTAATATTTTTGCCCTGAATATTAATAGTCTCCGTGCTCATTCAGTAAAGTTTGAAGTTTAACCTATGAGTTTAACGCAGACTGTCAGGATGAGCCTTTATGCAAAATGTAAATGCTAAATGCAAAATGTCACATGCATCTGTCAAAGCGCCTGACAGGGCAAGCCATTACGCCGAAGGTAAGCCATTAGCCATTAATTCTCATGTTTTGATCAGCTTTGATCTCGTATCTTTCCCGCAGCTGCTCAATCTGTTTCCTCCACTATTTTTAGATGCATTTCGGTCCTTAGAAATGCGTTATTCAGTGCTGACGCGACTGGCGGAAGTCTTCCGTGCACGGTGGGCGGAGCCAACTAATCGATAATGAGAATCGTTGTCGATGATTTTCATTATCGATTATTATCGATTTTATCGAATAGTTGCTGCAGCCCTAGTTGATTTATGCTATTTTGATCACTACTGTAGACATCAGTGTTTATATCTGAGCTATAAACGTTTATCCATGTACTTATGTAGTAATTTGAATTATTGTAACACAGATATATAAGATACTGTGTGGTTGAAAAGACTGTTTGTAAAGCTGTTTCATACCTTTACATGACAACTGCTCTCTCTAGCGGCAATGCAGATCTGAATGTGAAAGGCGAATCATTGTCATTTAGGAATAAGATCATGTTTGATTCGAGATCCCAATCTTTTAATGATTAATCGTGCAGCTCTACAAGATACAAAAGTATTCCAAAATGTGGTTCTACAGGTAATGACTCGACTTTCTTTCCTTTAGGTGACCGTGTCAATGCAGTTTAATGGTAACTCAGGAGTACAAGTGAGGAGGCCCAGTAACGTGGCCGACCTGGCAGCCTATTCATCACTGCAACTGTACGTCAAGCTACCACGTGACGCACGTAGAAGACGACAAACTGAAACCACCAAACCCCAGTTTGTCTTCTACCTTGGAAACAAAGACGTAAGCCAACTTCCTCAGCCTAACAGTGATTTGTACCTTTTGTATGTTGTGCAAATTGCGCTTTATGCAGGGTTCCCAAGGGTCATGGAATTTCTGGAATATCATGGAATTTTAAAAGGTCTATTCCAGATATTGAAAGTTTTTGTCCAAGTCATGGAATATCAGGGATTTTTGTTTGTCGCTTTAAATTTTAGTTTTTACAATTATCAAAATGTAATTTTTCTATACCGCATTTTTTTTCTTGCGTTGTTTCACGTGTTTTGTGTATTGTTATAGTTAGGCTATTTTTCAGCAGCATTTTATTCCCTTCCCGCTTGTCAACTTCGGGAAGGGAATTTTATCATTAAAAAACAACAAGTCAAACGCAGTCACCTGTACTAAATTTAACTTTAAACAACAGATATTTCAGCAAAATTAATATTTTTGCCCTGAATATTAATAGTCTCCGTGCTCATTCAATAAAGTTTGAAGTTTAACCTATGAGTTTAACGCAGACTAAGGCAAACATGCCAGAAAAATTTAAATTTCAAGAGCTTTGGCTACAAAATGTCCACTTCAGAGACTGTCCTAACCAGCCGCGACACGACAAAGGATTCTATTTTTGAAATGGTTTCTATATTTCTGGGATTTTGCAGCTAATAGTTCGGGTCATAGAGAGGGAACAAGGACATAAATGCACAAAGAAAAGTATTTATTACTTACAGTTTGAACGTTTCCTTTTATTTCTTTGCTCTCATAGTGGCTATTAAAGTCATGCAAAATTATGTTCAAGCTCAAAACATTTTAATATTAAGCAAAGCTCAAACAAGTGTATTTCATGACAAAGATTGTATCAGTCTCTGTATTTTGAATATATGGTTTAATTTTGTTTAATTTAATTTCGTTTGGTTTTTGTGTTTAGCTGCGAACAGAGCCCGCCCACACGCTGTTATGATTGGCTGTGATTTACGATTGATTTTGTCGTCTTGTAGCTTTGTCAAGTCTGGTTAGGACACAGTAAGCCGGCTTTTCACTGCACGATTGTCGCATTTCGCCCCCTAGTGGCGGTCGCACAGAATTCTCAAATTGGTTGTGCGTAGCTGTTACCTTTGTTTATTCATCATGGTACAATGAATAAATATGAATAAATTAATAAATGCACATTGGATAAACTACCAACATTACTTCTGAAGGAAAAATATTGTGGGACTTAATTATTTAATAATTATTAATTATTTATTTCAGACTTAAATAATCATAACAACCAGTTACAGAAATATCCTAGTGTCGAACAGTCTAAGACTGCCTGCAAAAACTAAATGTGAAGAAATCAAAAGACTGAATGATGAACTTGATGAGAAACAGAAAATCTCCTAAAGCGTTTAACCCCCGAAAGCATAAAAACTATAAATTAATTTCTCTAGAAATAGTACAGAAAAATATCAAAGTGCATTTACTGGGTAAAAGCACAAAAAAAAGTAGTGTATGTGTGTTTAACTTAGTTTTGTACTAAAAATGTCTGTGAACAAGTAAAGCTTTTTAATTCAGCTTTTTAGTCAGTGAAAGTCAGGGAATTTGACATTTGGCTTAGAGTGGGAACCCTGTTTATGATATTTTGCATGTATTATTATATTATTATTTTAAAGCTGTTTTAAGTCACACATGATTAGTTGTATATGTGTGAATATAAACGTGTCTGTGCTGTATATGTATTGTAGTCAAGTAAGGACTATATGGCAATGATGCTGGAAGGAAAAAAGCTGCGCTGGTACTTTAATGTGGGAAGAGATACAGCACAGGTGCTAATGACTGAAGACGTGAGCAGTGATCACTTCAACAAACTCGTCCTGGAGAGGTGGGAAACTTGCACACCATCATTACCGACACATATCTGTTTGGCTTAGACTTCATTGATACTATTTTCTAGCTTTATTTACTTTATTCTTCTACTGTATTTGTGTATTATGTGTGTGCAGGACTCTACAGTATGGTCAGATGGCAATGTCCACAGATCCAGATGGCTCAAAAATATTTAAACAAAACCTGGAGGCAGGAGGAGAAAATGGCCTGCTCAACCTGCCAGCTGAGGAGACTGTGTTTTATGTCGGAGGTTATCCCAGCACTTTCAGTGTGAGTAATGCTAAACACTTATCTATGGTGCAGAATAGAATAGAGACTTGGGAGTGGCCACTTTTGACTTGAACCAATAAGCAAACTCCCTAGCAAGCCTTTAATGTCGGTTTAATGTGAGCCATGATGTGAATAATTTTTTTGCACTGGAAAAAGTGCCTTGGATCTTTTTTCTAAGAATATATGTTTTGAAACCCAACCAAAGAGCACCTTCTGGGATTACTTCACAAGGTCCTTCCAGAAAGTAGCGTTCCAAGATGTTTTCCTTGATAGGAAAATAACAGCGTTAGTATTGCATAATTCAGCTGTAAAGCATCTCTACAGGAGGCAATAGTGTCGTCATCCAGCTCAAGCTCTGTGTCAGTGCAGTCAAATTGATAATATTACTGAATATTAATTGTCTTGCTCATTTGGGGTTTAAAAGACAAAGGCGACAGTGGCAAGGAACCAAAACCCCACCAGCTGACAGTAATGGAGAAAGAAAACTTGAGAGAAACCAGGCTCAGTCAATAACACTGTTAAATCTTTAGTCAAGTTATAAAGTGCTTTTTACAATGCAAATTGTGTCAAAGCAGCTTTACAGTGATAATTGGCAAATAATTTTGGCTGCAAATGAAAATGGTGTCATTGTCCAGCTTGAATAAATTCAGTATTGATTCATTCCATTGTAAAAGTCAATAGTTATTAATTTAGTTAATTTATCTATATCAGCACTGGAGCAAACATTGATGTAATCGTCCAGCCCAGTTCAGTTTGCATATGCAGGCAGATCAAAACACTGTTGAATATCAACTAAGCAAGCCAAAGGCGACAGCGGCAAGCAACCCAAACTCCAAAAGGTGACATCAGGTGACCAACAGGTGATAAAAATGGAGAAAAAACACCTTGGGAGAAACCAGGCTCAGTCGGGGGGCCAGTTCTCTGGCAATTCTTAAAATTAAAATCCATTTTTCATACTGGACATTATAATATTATGATGCCTAAATTGATTTGTAGCTTATAAGAAAGATAGTGTTTAGTGTTTCATTTTGTATTTATCCAGAGAAAATAATATTTACTTTTTGGTAACACTTTCTATGAAGATAATGATTTATTGGCCCATTTATTCTTATTTATAAGTAAGTATTACTATTCTATAAATATGTTTATAAAGCCTCATTAAGACCTATACCGCATTATAAGAACAGTTATAGATAGATTTATATTATTTTATAATTACTTGTAAGCCATGCATTTGCTTTTTCAATGTGCATGCTCATAATCCATTACACTGATTTATAAATGATCATATATAAAACAGTTCCAGACACATTTGTTTGCTGTACCAATTAGTTATTAATGTCTTTAATGACTAATGTTTGCATTAGAGGTCATGAATGGTAATTTTGATTCTATATCTCCTCAGCCGTTTGCATGGAATTATACTTGCAAAACACTGCAACAATATTTTTAAAGTATGTAACATTAAAAAAAGATATGTTTTTCCAACTTTTTGTATTAATGATTTTTTTTTTCTTTTTTTTTTTTCATTATTTTATTTTATTAGTTACATTTACAAGGAAGCAACTTAAAATGTATAATGATCACATCTTCATGATTTCTTAACATTTTCTTTAGGAAAATTGCATCCTTTACTTAAAGTCATCAATGATGCATTTATAGAGTTTAGTAACTGTATTATTACTCACAATAAGTACTTATAAGAACACAATATATAGCTATTAACAATATATTCACTAATTTGACTAAAATAAATGTGAATAAAATGTCATTGTAACTATAATATAATAACATTATAGCTATGCAGGTTGCATCTTTATAAATACATTCATGGAACCATACGACGGACTAATTAATACTTATAAATCAGTGTGTAATGAATTATGAGCATGAGCATTGAAAAAGCAAATGCATGACTTATATTTAATTATATATATATAATATAAAAGTATCTATAACGGTTTTTATAATGCGGTATAGGTCTTATGTTTATAAAATAGTAATACTTGCATATAAATAAGTATAAATGGAGCTATAATTCATTATAATCATGGTCCTCATAGAAAGTGTTAACGGATTTTTAAATTGGACATTGTTTATCTGCAATAAAATAAATATCCTTGCCATCCAGAATTTTAATATTGGTGCCTCTCTAGCAAGAATTATCTGAAAATTCTCACAATCTCTCTGTTTCTTCCTCTCAAACGCACACAGCCTCCTGTGGATCTGAACGTGACATCTCCAAACTTCTTCAAGGGCTGCCTGGAGTTGCTAAGTCTAAATGAAGAACTAGTCAGCCTCTATAACTTTGAACAAACCTTCCAAATGAACACCACAACTAACATCCCTTGCTCACGGTCAGAGGGATTTTATTTGTTTATAATCTGTGTTAACCTCTTTGTAAGAGTGCATTCCTTGTAAAATGGCTTCATGTGTTAAAACAGGAGGAGGCCAGCAAATACACCCGAGTGGGTAGTTGACGGAGTGTATTTTGATGGTTCGGGCTATGTTGAGGTTTTGTTCGAAACTCAGAAGGACGACCGTGTGTTTGAGCAGAATGTCAAACTCATCTCGCAAAACGGCATTCTGCTGTCGTTTCAAAGAGGGGTGAGACACGTACAGCTTTTTTGTCTTCTGTATGATTTTGTGAATTTTAGACACAATGTTAATGTCATCTTTTCTCCATCGATTGTCTCTTCTCAGGATAAGTACGTGGCTGTGGCTGTGCATGGAGGCTTTCTGAAAGTCTTCTATAACATTGAGGGAACGTTGTCCAACCTTACCCAGCCACAAGACACAAGAATAAAAATCGGCAATGCTCAGTCGAAATTTGTGAGTGAAAGCCTCTATTTATTCCAGTTATTCCTGAAAAAAATGTCAAGATTGTACCTTTAAGTTTTATTCATTTGAATGTTTTCTGTGTTTTTTTGTTTTCAGTTCGATGTTATCTTTCAACTTTCGAAAAATGAAATGCTAGTGAGACTAGATCGTCAGAAGATGTACACGCTTTCCAGTAAAGAGCTCAACTTCACAGGAAGATACTTCCTGGGTGGAGTGCCAGAGGACGAGATGCCCGAGAGGTGACCATGCAGATATTTCCATTGAGAAGTCATATTTAGATCCATTGGACACAGGCTGTGTAATGAACTCTCTGTGCATGTCTTTGCAGTTTAAAGAGCGTGTTTCATAAGCGTGGCTCCATAAAGGGCTGCCTTAGGAGCATCAAGGCCTTGAGAAGCTTCGTTCAAATTAAGACCATGAGGAGTGTAGGGATCAGCCATGGATGTCCAGAAGACCTGCTGGTGAGAGCCTCATTATATTTGCCTCTTTAGGGTTGGGAATCCACGTTCAGTTCTGCTAATGGTTCTTGAATATCTGCCTTCTTCTGCAATGAGGGAACATACTTGTATTTGCTCAGTTAACTCAAAATCTGGGATATGAAGTAACGAATGCTGCTATAGTTAAGGCTTAAGGCCCTGATATACCTGATATAGGGGAAAATTAATATACCAAAATGTGTTTCAAATATATTTATTTTATGCTAAGTATACTACAAATACATTTACATATGCATGTACTTATACATATACCCTGCGAAAGTACTTTTTATATACTAAATAGATACTTTTATATACTAAATTGATACTTTTTATATAGTAATTTTATATACTAAATTGATATACTTAAAGTCTGCTAAATTGCAACTAATTTTGTACTTAATGCACTTTAGTTATCCAGAAATAGTGCTGAGGTCCAACAAAAGACATAGTATATTTGATTGCGTTAAAGTGGAACTATTGCAAGTATACTTTAGATACACTTTAAATATCTTGCATTTAAAGACTGATATTATACAGAGATCATACTATCCTTACTAATAGTGAGGCTCACACTTTTAGCTCACAATTCTGACTTTTTTCCTTGCAATCTTGAGTTTACATCTCGCAATTCTGACTTTTTATTAAGCAATTCTGACTTTATAATGCAATCATGAGTTTATATCTCACAATTCTGACTTTTTCTGCGAAATATAAATAAAATTGCGTGTTTTAGTCAGAATTGCGAGACATACTCAAAATTGCGAGTTATAAAGTCAGAATTCCGAGATATAAAGTCAGAATTGTGAGATATAAACTCACAGTTGCGAGTTATAAAGTCAGAATTGCGAGAGATAAACACAATTATGAGTTATAAAGTCAGAATTGCGAGATATAAACACAATTGTGAGTTATAAAGTCAGAATTGCGAGATATAAACACAATTGCGAGTTATAAAGTCAGAATTGCGAGAGATAAACACAATTGTGAGTTATAAATTCAGAATTGCGAGGGATAAACACAATTGTGAGTTATAAAGTCAGAATTGCGAGATATAAACACAATTGCGAGTTATAAAGTCAGAATTGCGAGAGATAAACACAATTGCGAGTTATAAAGTCAGAATTGCGAGAGATAAAGTCAGAATTGTGAGATATAAACTCACAATTGCGAGTTATAAAGTCTGAATTGTGAGATATAAACAATTGCGAGATATAAAGTCAGAATTGCGAGATATAAACACAATTGCGAGTTATAAAGTCAGAATTGCGAGTTATAAAGTCAGAATTGCGAGTTAAAAAGTCAGAATTGCGAGATATAAACACAATTGCGAGTTATAAAGTCAGAATTGCGAGATATAAACACAATTGCGAATTACAAAGTCAGAATTGCGAGATATAAACACAATTGCGAGTTATAAAGTCAGAATTGCAAGATAACTGATGATCTCATGATTCCCAACCCTACTGTTTTCACTGCATATGACCTCTGCTGTATTGAGACGTGTTTATGTGTGTGTGTGTTGTTGTTTCAGTTTACTCGTGAGGCTCATTTCACTGGTGAAGGTTACCTAGGCTTAAAGATGGAGAATGTACTGGATCGTCCAGACAACTTCTATGCTGGCATCGGCTTCAGAACAGATCAGCAAAATGGACTCATGTTTTACCATCAAGGCCAGGTACAAATTACACTGATCACAGTTTCACATATCAAATCATATTTTGAGTATATAAAACATACAATGTGTTTGTCCCTTCAGAATGATGTGTGTCAGGTGGTCTTAGACAGCGGCCATGTAGTAGTAAGTACTAGCAAAAATGGAGTCAGGTCTCAGAAGACATACAACGATGACAACAGTCACTATGTTGCATTTTACCCCAACACAAATGGGTATGCCACTTTATATTTCTTATAGATATATAATTACATTGTGTTTTTGTACAATGTTAAGAACATTCCTGTCTTTGTTTAGGTTGCGCGTTTATATAGATGATGTCCTTGAGAGTGGAGGAAAAACTGCCAGTGTAGCCACCAGCAGGGCGGCGCTGCAGTCTGATATTACCTACATGGGCGGCACACCTGAGTCAAACGGCCTTACCAACCTGACCGGCTGCCTCAGTAACTTCTTCATAAAGAGGTGTGTGTGATGCAGAGAGTGAGCAACGCAGAGCATGTTAAGAGTGGATTAATGGAGGCAATGCGAAATGAATCATCAAATTAAATCGTATAAGCTGTATGAAAAGTTACAGTTTGATAATTTCTGCATTGTGTTCTTAGAACTGATGAAACAAGGGTTGAAGATCTGAAATCAGCTCAAGAGGGACAGAAATATACATTTGTTTGCCCTGGCGCTTCAGCCCCACTGGAGATACTGGATTCACCACGACGAAAGAATCCGAAGGTACTGTTTTAAAAACTGAAGAATGTTTTATTTTATTTTATATATATAAAAATGATCCTATTATTTTAATAAGAACACATAAATATTTTGTTTGTTTTTAATATTATATTGTTTAACATTGTATTATTTTGCTAATTACTGAATTATAATTTATTTTCTTAATGTAAAATAATGAAATAATCACTTTATTTAAATTTTTTTTATTTTGAATATATTGTTTTATATTATTTTGCTAGTATGAAATCATCATATTTGAATAAGAATGCATAAAGAGTTTATTTTTGTTCATATTTATTTTGTATATTATTTTGTTATATATATATTAAATTACCATATTATTGTATGTCTGTGAAAATAAGCCTCATGGAAGTTCGAGAAGTGGATTGTTGCTCATGTCCTGCCAGGGTGAGATGTCCGTCCAGGAGGTCGACGCCCACCATTTCAGTGGCTCCTCCCACAGCCACCTGAGATTTGATTCACTGCCTCAAGCGTTCAGAAAGGCGTGAGTGTTTCAAAAAAGTGCTTTAAACCATATTAAGATGATAAATCTATAATTATTTACATGTTATGAATGATGACCGATAAATGGCTGATATTAAAGTTCTGTACTGTTTGTAATTAAAAACACACTAATAATAAAGTCAGTAGTTTTAAATTGCATTATCACAACATTTTAATGTACAGTTTGTAAAATGGATGAGATTACATGTAAAAGTGTTATTAAATTATTGGTGTTTTTATTGATTAACTTTAAGTGAGCATTAGATGACAGCAAAGGTAATCGAAATGTAAAAATATGGGAAATGAGCGTGCACAATTAAAAATCTAATACTGACTAAAAAAGTCACTAATATTGATCAAAAAGCAACAGCACCATATATATTTAATGCTTAGCCATTGTAAACTTCATTTGCAGACCACACATCTCTCTTGGTGTGCGAATGAACTCTTCGAGTGGACTGATTTTCCACGCGGCAGGAGAGAAGGGCCAGAGAACCATGATGCTCTCTGTGTTTGATGGCCATCTGATGCTGCTGGTCAATGGCGGAAAGAGGAAGACTAGCATACGCAGCAAAAAGAAATACAACGCTGGCCTGTGGCACACGGTTCGTATGTGGATGAGGCATGTTTTTTAGATATAAATCTGAGATTTTTTTTCCAAATCTCTCATTTTGACAATGCGATCATGCAGGTGTTTGTGAAAGTGGAGGGTGACAGGGCCTCTCTGACAGTGGATGGCATCGACGCCCAGAACAAGAGGGTGACGGGTGGAGGGAAGAGTCAGTTTGGTGCTCCTCTCTACATCGGTGGACTTCCCTCAGACCACAGCGCAGCTATGGTAAACACTCTCTAAAGTAGGGCCCTATGATTTCCGCGATGCAGAAAACGCGGACGGAATTGCGGAATCCATTCATAAAAACGGAATTTACTATATAACGCGGAATGTCATGGAATTTGTCAAATTTTTGATGAATGAATAAAAAGCAGGTCAGTACACTTAAATTAAATTGCGATATAGACTAGTGTGAGTGAATATTAAACCGCAAAAAGACTATTTAAATATGAATCCTGCATGTTTGTGTGTCTGAAATGAATGGTGTTTACCTCACATAAACACACTCACACACACACTGAAGCACGTGTGACGCTCGCTGTGTTTTCATCCTCTGTCTCCTCATGAACGCACAAAATTCATCTTCAACAGTCACTTCATCACTTCTCCAGCATTTTATCGCTTTATTTGAGAAAATCTATCGTCATACCATAAACACACAGAAACTCAAAGCTCTTGGCATCCCGATTTAATTTGACAGAAACATATTACTGTTGTACAGAAGAATTTAGATATTCAATGTAATAATAATGCTAACACTAATAGACTTAATAATAATAATGATAAATTATTCAAACTATATTTTTAAAGAACAATCTCAGTTTTTCTTCCATGTTTAATTTTAACAGTAAAGCTCTGTTGTGCAGCACCTTGTTTGATAAAAAAGTTTAATTATTATGATTAAAAGATAAATTAAATGAATGATATCCGTTCATTTGATTCCCAGAAAAATTCAAATATGCAACAGAATTTCTGAAAAAACTAAAAATATAAAAAACACGTTTTTTAATTAATAAATTTGTTGTTTTTAAGAATTCAATTAATTAGACATTCTTTTTGATTTATTAAAATTTAATTTAACCATTAAAATCGAGTCCAAAAAACTTAAAATGGAAAAAAAACGGAATCCAGAAAAATTCAAACGGAATTTGGAAAAAAATAAAATGGAATTTGGGAAAAATAAAACGGATTTCATAGGGCCCTAGGACACTATATCTCTGTTCAGAGCCAGTGAACTGCCTTGTTGTCTACTGCCTACATAGTCAGCATCTTCTGTCATGGAAGTGACTGAACTGAAACGCTCTTCATGGACAGAAGCTCAACAGGTCACACAAATATTGCAAAGCAAATGAGACTCAAAATTGATTTCAGCAGTGTTGCACACTCAAATGATGGATAAGATAGTCTCTTTTTAATTAGATTGAACTATTTTTATTTCCATTATTTATTTTAACTGAAATACAGGTCTCCATCCACCATTTTATTTTATTTTTTAATTTAATTTATTTTATTTTTAATCAATCATAATAATCATATTATTTTATATTAATAA
>RJVU01053075.1:2862744-2897474 GCA_003731715.1 Anabarilius grahami
TTTTTTTTTTGTAAAATTAAATCATTATAGTTTATATTTATGAATATATTTTTTTTATTAGTGTTAAATAATCATAATATTTTATTGTGTCAGAGCATGCGAGCGGAGTGCGAGCTCAAACCAGAATACCCTTTGTGACATGCTGGATCAAAAATATGTGAAATATGTTTTTTCTAGGCGACTAGTAGTTGTTCATTTAAGCCATTGGTTGACTAATCACATTTATATTAATTTAATTTCTTAAATACTGGAGAGAATAAACCATAATAATGAGCGTTTAATATAGGCTATATAGCACTCAAGCGCACGCATAAAGCTTGCCATAAAGAACCGGCAAAAGTAATAATTATGAATGTGACAAAAACAGCAAGGGGACATTTTAATTGTTTATTAATAAACTAATGTTTTCTGAATTAGTGTCGGCTGCGAAGATGAAGTTGGCATTACTGACTCTCATCATCTCCACAGTGCACGCGCCCAGAGAGAGAATGCACATTTCATTCGGATTACATAATCAGAGTAGCCTATTTCTTTTCGTTTTGAATTATTTCTATTAAAAGTAGACATTTCAAGCTTTCTTTAGATATATTTCTCATGTCTGTGAGGCAAGCAGCCGCTGAGTTTCGGTTCATTTAGCCTATAAGACGCACTCCAGTTCAGCGCAAGTGATCGCGCCGGCGCCTCCATGTCATGATTTTATTGTCTGCTGTATTTGCTTCTTATTTATTAAATCCAGGCAATTGTTTGATGAAACATTGATTAAAATTAAGATGCAATTTTTACAAAACGAAATTCACTTTAAAGAAAGGCTTTCTACAAAACAAACTTAATGAAGTGGTCAAAATCATGTCTGACACACTCCATGTCTCCAGATATATTGCGCATCTTATGATGTATCTTATCTTACTCATGCTGTTCACTTTTCATAATCAAATAGATGAATTTAAAACAACATATATTTAAACATAAATATGAAACTACGTTTTCTTGAATGGCTAACAACTCGTATAGTACAGTACAGAGAAATTTCATGTCGTGAGCAAGAGCGGATCATGAGTCACGAGTCGGATCAAGCATCATTTATTTTAGACTTATATTTAATATTGGGGGCATCCAAGTTATTTGACACATTTGAATTTTTTTTTTTTTTTTAAAGTAACGCAATAGTTACTTTCCCTGGTAATTAGTTACTTTTATAATGATGTAACTCCGTTACTATTTGTGAGAAGTAACTAATAACTATAACTGATTACTTTTTTAAAGTAACGTGCCCAACACTGCCCATGAAGCACCGCAAATGCATAATCAAGTTTCCCTCTACTCTCAAAATGCTTAAATATTTGAATATATATGCATATTTATGATGTAATTGAGTCACTCTCTCAAAATACTTAAATATATATGTATATTTGGCCATAAACTTAATATATATTGTTTTTAGNTTAAAAACATTAAAAATCTTAGTGGTTCCAAACTTTTGGTCTGTACTGTATATTTAATATTGGGGGCATCCAAGTTATTTGACACATTTGAATTTTTTTTTTTTTTAAAGTAACGCAATAGTTACTTTCCCTGGTAATTAGTTACTTTTATAATGATGTAACTCTGTTACTAACTCCGTTACTATTTGTGAGAAGTAACTAATAACTATAACTGATTACTTTTTTAAAGTAACGTGCCCAACACTGCCCATGAAGCACCGCAAATGGCATAATCAAGTTTCCCTCTACTCTCAAAATGCTTAAATATTTGAATATATATGCATATTTATGATGTAATTGAGTCACTCTCTCAAAATACTTAAATATATATGTATATTTGGCCATAAACTTAATATATATTGTTTTTAGATATATAATCAAATTTTTTTAAATGAGAAGTTTTATATTTCTCCATCTTTCCATCACTAAAGCCGTTAAGTACACAGTCTTGTACTTTATATTTTTGTCCGATTTTCAGACATTTTTTTTGCTTAAAATCAAAGTTTACAATGTGATTCATTTTGTAGCTGGTTGCTTTGGTTCATGGCACTTTAACAAAGACTTGTTTGTAAATCCTATGGGAGAAGTGAATGAAAAAAATTCTTTCGTTCTGTTTCTTTCTGTCAGGCTGGTTTCGTTGGCTGTGTGCGGGATCTGAAACTGAACGAGGTGCCGCCACAGAGCCCCTCTCACAGTGTGGGAGTGACACCCTGCTACCAGCAGCCCCTCCAGCCCGGGGTTTACTTCTCCAGTCAGGGCGGATATCTGACCATCGGTGAGCCTTCTCACTTCACATCGGTCCACCTGATGAATCAGTCAAACACGCTTCAGATTTCATTCATTTATTGCACCTCTCCGTCTCTGCATGTTAGACGAATCGCTGATGTTGGGTCGGGACCTCGAGATCCAGTTGGAGGTCCGTTTGGTTTCAGACTCCGGGCTCCTGCTGCACACTGGAGCCAAGAAAACTCAACAGCTGAGTCTCTATCTGAACCAGGGCCAGGTGACACTGCCATGCACTCAAACATACACGGACAAAACTTCATAAATGAGATTTACACTTTTATTTTTAGGTTTTATTTAGAGTCAATTCAAGTAAATTGGACCCCATTTTGACTGTAGCTGCATAGACCTAATAATCCAATTGTAATCGGACTAGTAGCACAGCCGGAATAAAAAAGTCACATGTAAGCACATCAAACAGAATTGTAAGAGATGGTTTAAACCTTTTCTATTCCATTCGATTGGACATGTAAACACTTTAAAGTTCTTTACATGTGCAATGATGTCGAAATGGTGTAATGACGTATGACATTAGCTGTTGTTGTTGTTGAATCGTGTCTAAAATTCACCTTCTACTCATCGTCTGTGAAGTGCTGCAGGATAATGTCGTCCCAGAAGTCTTTGCTTCGGACTCTCATTCACAGAGCCTTGTTTTGGGTGCATTTTTACTGCTTGATGAATATAAGCAGCACAGCACAAAGCTTCATGTGCTCGTCGTCTCCTAATTAGGACCCAGAATAGATAAATATTAAGCCCGCTTTTTAAAAAAAAACAAAGAACAGAAGTGATGGCAGCATGATGGGTAGGATGCGTCAATGCATCAATTCCGCTTTGAAGCTTGAGAAAAATACACCCATCAACGTTCATGTAAACACTATGTTTGGAATCCTTTTTAAACAAACGGTGTCCATGTAACCGTTGCTAATGATACGAGAGTTCAGAGAATATCAAACAAGTCGTTTAGGGTTGGTCGTGCTCTCTGATGGTCATTGGGACGGGTCCATGTACACCACTTTGAAGTGTCCGTTTGTTCTGTGCAGGTGACTGTGTTGGTGAACAGCGGCAGTGGAGAATTTTCAGTCAGTCTCACACCAGAGGAGTCGCTCTGTGACGGAGGATGGCACACTCTTACTAGTGAGTCATACCCTTGAAAAACAATCACACTTCATTTGAAGGATTAGTTCAAGTCATTTACTCACCCTCGTGTTGTTCTACACCCGTGAGACTTTTGTTCATCTTCAGAACACAAATAAAGATGTTTTTCTGTCCCTCTATTGACAGCCACGCACCTGACACTTTGACGTTTAAAAAAGTTCATTAAAGGTGCTCTATGTAGGAATGACACCCAGTGGTCGAAATAGGTACTGCAGTCCAAATTCAAAATATTGTTTGCCCCGCCCCCTCCTTCAAAGATGCGGGTGGCCAGCTTGAGGACGCACAACAAGAGGGAGCGCAATTGACAATGAAGGCTGAGGAGACTTACACTGTAAGCTGCTGTTTTAATGTCGTTCATAGAGATTTTTTGATGGATTCAGAGCCGTTTAGGTCAGGTAGAATCTGCGATTCTCTGACCCAGTTTGTTTGCTGTTCGCAGTGTTTTCCGCCTACTGGCAACCTGTGATGTCGAAATACTTTTGGATAAACTGACAGCACACGGTTTCGCACAGACCAAAACAAATACAGACATTCCGACACGGAGCGAACATTTCAAAGTAGAATATCTGGCTTTTCTGAGAAACAAGTAGATGAACTTAGCATGTTTCTTAAATATCTGCAAACGTATTGTGGTATTTTTATGCTTTATTAAAGTGAAAATCATACATATAGCCCCTTTAAGAGATTGTAAAACTAATCTATATGAATTTTGAACGGTTTAGTATACATTTTCTGAAGAAACACCATCGCTTTTTATGCTGAACAGATTTAATTTAGGCTTTTATTCACATATAAACATTCATAAACTCACATCAGTTGTGGTAAACAGAAGCTCAAGCATGTTTTCTTGACGTGTGACAACCAATGAGGTTCATTCTCCTGTGTTAAGCAGCACGTTTCATTGTCCCGGATTATTTTTACGATCTCTTTATGAACTTTTTGAAGCGTCAAAGTGGTAGTTGCGTGGACTGAGAGCTCTCAGATTTCATCAAAAATATCTTAATTTGTGTTCTGAAGATGAACGAAGGTCTTACAGGTGTGAAACGACATGAGGGTGAATAATTAATGACTGAATTTTTTTTTTTTGGTGAACTAACCCTTTAATCCTTGTGGTCTGTTTTAAATAAAAAACACATCTGTTATGCTCGGGTCAAAAATGAACCATTTAGACTTCAATGCAACTTTTGTACAATTGATTTTGAAAATAGGTGTATGCTTATCTAGATGCAAAAATGGGTGTATGATTATGTTATGCTTATGTAGAAGCATTTTACCTGGCTATATGTCAGTGGAGAAACATGTATACACTATATAACTGAAACTGAGAATACTTGCAAACACTTCCGGCATAAACTCTTTTTATTTTCTGAAACATTTATAAAAATCTAATTTATTTGTATTCATTTTGTTCGAAAATCAAAGGCATTTTGAATTTAAGATTAAATATATTTTTTCCAGTGGTGGATGAAGTAGGCCTACACAAAAAGTACAGATACCCTTATAAAATATTACTCCAGTAAAAGTATAAGTACTCGTTTTCAGTTTTGGGTGAACATTTCTTCATCTCAAAATGAGGAACGTGTTTTTATGGAAAAGTAAAAGTTTCCCAAAATAAAAAAACTCTCATCATCCGCTTCAAAACCCGACTCGAGCAGAATACATAGATACTTCAAGAGCGATGTGTTTGTCATGATTTTAATATCTGTGATTTTAGTTGTGAAGAAGAGCAATGTCATCCAGCTACACGTGGATACGGCGAGCGAACATGGAGTGGGTCCCAAACTGAGCAGATCGAACGGGGGCAAAGAGACTGTTTATCTGGGCAGTGTTCCAGGTATGACACCCGAGTGCTTTCAGAGAACATGCAGTTTTGATATCAAGAAACCCCCACCAGAATCTTGCATTGAAATGTGAAATAATGAGGTTAGAAGCTCAAGCCTTTTGTCTTCTCATGTGCAGATACTATAGCTGTGCCAGGTCTCCCGTCGAACGTCCTCTCTTTCCATGGATGTGTGAGGAAAGCCGTACTGAACCACAGGCCTGTCATGCTGTCAAAACCCTTGTCGGTGTCTGGATCTGTGGGGACTCAGGGCTGCCCTGCCTTATAGACCTCAACCGCATTAACCCTAAATACTCCACATACACTGACACTATCAAATCAACAGGTGGTGGGTTTGCTTAGCCTTTAACTTAAACAGATATTTATGTTTACTTTCATGACACCTGTGTATGTAGTTTTATGAATAAGCACTGTAAGTGTTAAGACACCACTGATAAAGTATAATGTTCAGAACTGACGGGACCAGAGGAAAATAAGAGATGGGATTGGCACTGGATTTATTTTGTTCCAGGTGTAATTAGTACATTTCACTACTGATACAATCCGGACCAAACACCATTAAATGGGTTTAAGGGAATATTTAGCTGTATAAAAACACTGGAGGGAGGACGACTTACTGTGGATATTTCCAAACAGACTCATTGTGTATTATCTAAAATCACTGGAGTTAAACTCGAGAAATATAATTTTGTCACTTTTGATACTGTCAAATTCCCTGAAATAGCTGTATTTTTATTGGCAATAAACATTTGCTTTAAGTTTCTTGTCTCTTTGATCAACTTCACACAAGCATAAACTGGCGTTACATAGTCAACTGTTTAATAGTGTAGCTTTGGACATACAAAACACACGTGAATCAATGGATGATTACAGGCAAACATCTCAGACTAGCATGAGACAAACACATCAGAGAGACGGTTGTGTTCAGAAGGTCGTTCTAATCCAAGCTCATGTCCTCGTCATCATCTTTCTTGTCTTTGGAATCACCATCATCGGTCTTGGTATCGCTGCCCTCCATGGCCTTGGCAAACGCCTCCACATCTAAACATCAGGACAGAGTGAATGAGTGCTTGTGGGTAGCTAACATGAAATAGTTCTTAAAAATGGTGAAAACTGAAGCTTATTACGCACTCTCACTTATACATTTCCATATATATTTTTAACTAAAATATTGATTCAAGGACGTTACACAACTCACCTCCTTTATTAGCAGCGTCCACCGCTTCAGAGGGCAGACCAAACTGGTTCATGAGAGGGCCGAGCTGACCGGAGGCCAGAGCGCTACTGAACATACTCATCGCCTGCACAGACAGACAAACGGCATGTTTACATCACAGCAGAGTACATGGAAAAGCCCAAGAAAAATTCAATTAAGAACGTGAACGACCGTTTCTTCCTCTTTACTACTAGTTATAGCATGAAATAAATATGAACATCAGAAGGTATATATATAAAAAAAAAAGCACTGAAATGTATCATGTCGTATGTAAACGCTCAGTGTTTCCACCGTGGAAAGACGTCAATAAAACCGTTTGCTAACAATGTCATCTAACATTTACCTCAGAGGTCATTCAATTATAGGGGTGTGACGAGACGAGAAGAGATTTTTACACAGTATTTTAAAAAATCCTTGATGAAATACATAACTAGAAAAAAAAGGTACATTTGAATTGTTTTAACTAATCATCTTGTAATGAATGTAATTACAGTTCTTTATGAGTATGAATTATCATATGCAGTAAAAGACAACAATACTCAAGTACTGTAAAAGGTTTGGCCACTAACTCAACTGTCTGACTTCACTTCTGTATGATTTCAGTCTCTTCAGACCTCGGTGTACATGATTTATGAGCTTCTACAACTTTTGACCTCCTAACTGAACTCCTTTCCACAAACTGATCATAGAAATAAAACAAAAATATAGAAAAATGAGTAACAGTTTTCTCTTAGTCTTAAGTGCAAACAATAAGTGCAGCTATAATCAAAGTACTCTATCAATATTCAAAGTGCAAATAGAGACATTTTTCTTCAAGCATGAAACTGAGCGAAGAGATAAGATAGCTTTCATACTGGGAGATGCATCAAGGAGCCGCTTTTAAAAAATGAGGGGTATTGAACCACGCTTGAATGCGCTCTGAACAGGGAGCGGTAGCGCTGAGCGCGCATTATGCAAGATAAGACATTTGTCAGACGCTTAGGCTCTGTTGTGCAACGAATCCTCTGCCATGGTCTTGTCAGTCATCTCGTCATGTGATCAGTGAATTCCTGCTGCACTGCATTCAACTCTGCAGTTGGTGTTGTTGGATGAGCTGGATGGAATTGAAGCGACCGTAATCAAACTGAATTAAATGTTTTTTTATTTCTATAAAAAGCAAAATGCAAACGTAGCAGTGACATATTCTATCCTAATTTCACCCTCACACTCCGTCATGGCAATATCGAGAGACGGCTTTTCACCTCGACGAGAAATCTCGTCACATTTTAATCTCGCGAGATCTCATAGCACAAGATCTCGTCACACCCCTATTCCCCACACCCCTATTTACCATAGCTCAATAACTAGCTAGAAAAAAGAAATAAATCTGTCATGAAAACAAGGTATTACAGCCAATGTTTATATTTCAACAATGAATTGGAATAGAAACAACTATATAAGTTAAGTGTTGATTAAATACATTTAATTGATTATTTTTGTTTTTTGGGCTAAATGGAAATAATTAAATTTCATTTTTGGAGCAACACTGATTTATTGCAACGTAGTTCTTCAGCAATGTTTAGCAGACCAAAATGATCAGAGGTGTGTGTTTACAACAGCTTCCAACATGGCTTGCCCAATCACAATCAAGAACTGGTTTTATAATTCATCTTTAACTTTCTTCCATTTTATGACAGGCGGCATACAGCAATAAGGTGCTATACTTCCACCTATGCTGGATCACTCACAATATTATCGTACGTGTAGTATCAATACAACTGACATCATCGATGCTTGTATAATTCAACACCCCTAATGTCAATGCATTATGTGCATGACTGACCTGCTGGAACTGTGGAGAGGTCAGCGTGTTCTGGATCTCGTCAGCGCTCTGTGGGAGCGATTCTCCTGACGGCAGGTACGGCAGCAGTCTCTGCTGCACTTCAGGGTTAGCCAGAATAGGAGCCATGACATCAGGGGTCAACACACTCGCCAGGTCCACTACAGAGGGAGCGATGGGCAAGATTTTAGAGGAAAGTAAAAGAGGACGAAGTTCACATCAAATGGATCATCAGTCTCTCACCTCCCGGTCCCTCCGCGGCCATGGCGGGCACGTTCATGGTGGCCAGGATGCTCTGGAGGTCGCTCAGCTGGATGGGCTGTGTGCTGGAGGCGGGTCCTGCAGGTATGGAGGGAGTCTGGGCTGCAGGGGTGGTGGGGGTCACCGTGGGCGAGCCGGTGGAGGTAGCAGCAGGGGTTACGGGTGTGGTGGGTGCCTGGGTGGAGCTAAGGCGTGCGGTGGATCCAGAGGAGGGAGTGGCTGCTGCCGATTGGCTGCGGGAGCTGCGGACGAGGGATGCAAGCCATTAGATGTGAGAACACTCCGCAGCAAAAATAAGCATTGAGAAATCAGCAGACATACCTAGAGGTTGAGCTGCTGGTAGCAGGACCTCCACTGCCCAACAAACTGGCCAGACCTGGACCAGCTAGAGCACCTTTCAAAGAAAAAACAAGATTCTGCCATATTGAACGGTCTGCAATGTGGCCCAGTGCTAATGCTGTTTACAATCATGAACATGGAATCTGGCTTAAAAAAAAAATTATAATTAAAATTCACTCACCAAGTCCACCCAGTCCTGTTGGTCCAATCAGCTGCATGAGTTGGTTGTGACTCATATTACCCAGGAGGCTCTGCAAGCCACCTTCTCCTTAAAGAAAAGGATTTAAAAAAAAAAAAAGGGAAATTCCCTTAGTATTCTTGTTTTCAAAGAGCCTGTTACAGTACCAACACTTGTGCTCTCTACACTTGACCACTTGTCGACTTACAATGTGTGTATAACTTGACCTTTGGGGCACAACATATTTACAAAGCTTTATTTACACATTTTAATCTGCACTTTAAAATAAACTGATCAGTTCAGTAGTTTCTATGTAACAAAGAAGTTGCAAACATTTAACAAAATATACAAACTCATGTCTGCAATAAAATGGTCAACACTTTACATTTACTACCAAATGATTTGTAGTATTTAATTAATTTAGCTTGCACACTGATGAATACGGTATTAGAGATTTAGTGTGTGATAATGTCACTGAGCTTTGGCCTTTTTCAAACCTGGGACAGTCTTGAGGGTAGTTTTACTACTAAAAACAGAAATGTTTTTCCTTTGCGTACAGACAACAACATTGTCAAAACGATTCCAGCGCACAAGGATCTGCAAAAACGACTAAAAACGCTGTATTATTCATGCCAGGCCAGTAGTTGGCGATGTCACTTTGTAAAGAAACACATAGCCTATAGACTGAACACGTAATATGCATTCACATTAAGATTTTTGAGGAAAACATTCCAGGCTTCCGCCTACGTCACATGTGACCTTTCCAACGTGATTGCGTAATGCGTGGAGCATCACAGAGCAGTGCAAGACGAGCATTTGTGGTTATAAAGTTGTTGTTTTTTTTATGACAGATCGTTTCTCTAGATAAGACTCTTATTCCTCGTCTGGGATCATGTAGAGCTCTTTGAAGCTGCACTGAAACTGACATTTGGACCTTCAACCCGTTGAACCCCAGTGAAGTCCACTATATGGAGAAAAATCCTGCTCAAAAACCTTCATTTCTTTTCGACTGAAGAAAGAAAGACATGGACATCTTGGATGACATGGGGGTGAGTAAATTATCAGGAAATTTTAATTTGAAAGTGGACTAATCCTTTAAATAAGAGACATCAAAAAGTACTGAGACTGCAAGTGTGAGTATTGGGACATGCCCAAAGTGAGATGAGTGTTCTCCATCTTCTATCACTCACCACCAAGTGCAGAGAGTTCATGACTGCCGCCTCCTCCGCTGCCCAGAGCGCCTGGCATGGGCGGGTTGTTCAGGTACTCGTTGACTTTGCGACAGTACTCCTCATCTTTATCTGTTTTAGGCTCCTTTAAACAATAGAGATGGGACAGCAAGAACAAATGTGACTGACAGCTGATCGGATAGAGTAGTCCTATTGTGGTATTTTTCACAAATAAATTGTTAAAAATATGAATAAAGAGACACTGTAGGCAACAGTAAACTGGTATGTTTGTGCAAACTGGGACAGAGACGTTCACGAGTCTTTTATCTGGAGTCCGAGTCAAATCTCGAGTCATTAAAAAAAATAAAAAATAAATTCCCATAATCAAATCCTATTTTTTATCCTAGTTGTATTATATAGACAAAATAATATGATCTTTCTATCACCTGTTTTATTTTAAATTAAAGTCCTATGATGTAAGGGATAATGTACATCCAGTTTGTTACTTTATAATCCATTACAATGTACAAAACAGTCGTCCTGGCAACACGAGTAGTCATTTTCAATACAGTTGCTAAACGGACACAAGATGGCGCCAGTGAGTCACGGTTTGTTATACAGCAGATTGTTATAAAGCTTCGTTGTTAGTGACGACAGTCACTATCAGGAAATATCAAACTTCGGAATGTTTAAGAATGTCAATTGAAAACTCTACACATGCTGATTGTGATACGTTAAAATATGAGCTTTAAGTAATAAATGGATTAACATCTCTTTCTCTCTCTTTCTTATGGACACACATTAAGAAATAGAAAAGCTGCAAATAATACGAAAAGATTGATAAAACGTAGTGCTAGGTTTAAAGTCTAGATTTTTTTGTTCATATTTTAACAGGCTGGCAATTCAAAAGAGCCATGCAGCTCCACCACAGTATAACAGCTAGCTGTGTGAGTTAATGTGACAAACCTTTGTCTCATAAAATTTGATGTTGTTCCGGTGTCTTTTATTGTTTTCCCACATTCTGTGCATCTAGCCGATCTGACGTGATAATAAACTAACACGAAATAATATATGGCACGGTGGCTCCCGTCATGTTTCATGGGATTCTGATGACATTTCGGAGTTTACGCGCACGGACATACGTAATCAAATTCTATGACAAGAGTCTACCACGACACGTAAGGAAATATAAGACTCAGATATCATAAAACTATTTAAACACAAAATTCTTTATTTATTATATCAGTAGTTAAGGGTAAAAGACTTGAGTCGTTTTTAAAATATTCCGAGTCGAGTCAAGTCTGAAGTCATTTCAGGTCGAGTCCGAGTCTGTTAAAATGCGACTCGAGTGCGACTCCAGTCCGAGTCTCTAACTCGAGTGCCCATCTCTGCACTGGGAACCTAATTTTTTTCAAATAGAGACAATATGGCGCCCGACTGGATACAGCGCAGCATAGTTTGAAATCAAGAATTTAAAGTTTGTTGATCATGAATCTCCAGTGACAGCTGAACTCTCCTGTCCACATCCGATTCACAGACAGACAGATTAACACATTTTTATGCAGTCTACACAGTCTACACAGTCTACAGTCTACACAGTCTACACAGTCTACAGTCTACACAGTCTACAGTCTACAGTCTACAGTCTACACAGTCTACAGTCTACACAGTCTACAGTCTACACAGTCTACAGTCTACAGTCTACACAGTCTACAGTGTCTACAGTCTACACAGTCTACAGTCTACAGTCTACACANACACACAGTCCACACACTACACACACAGTCCACACACTACACACACAGTCCACACACTACACACACAGTCCACACACTACACACACAGTCCACACAGTCCACACACTACACAGTCCACACAGTCCACACACTACACAGTCCACAGTCCACACACTACACAGTCCACACAGTCCACACACTCTACACAGTCCACACACTCTACACAGTCCACACACTACACAGTCCACACACTACACAGTCCACACACTACACAGTCCACACACTACACAGTCCACACANCAGTCTACAGTGTCTACAGTCTACACAGTCTACAGTCTACAGTCTACACAGTCTACAGTCTACAGTCTACACAGTCTACAGTGTCTACAGTCTACACAGTCTACAGTGTCTACAGTCTACACAGTCTACAGTCTACACAGTCTACAGTCTACAGTCTACACAGTCTACAGTCTACAGTCTACAGTCTACAGTCTACACAGTCTACAGTCTACACAGTCTACAGTCTACACAGTCTACAGTCTACACAGTCTACAGTCTACACAGTCTACACACTACACCGTCTACACCGTCTACACCGTCTACGCCGTCTACGCCGTCTACACCGTCTACGCCGTCTACGCCGTCTACACAGTCTACGCCGTCTACGCCGTCTACGCCGTCTACGCCGTCCACACACTACGCCGTCTACGCCGTCCACACACTACGCCGTCTACGCCGTCCACACACTACACCGTCTACGCCGTCCACACACTACACCGTCTACGCCGTCCACACACTACACCGTCTACGCCGTCCACACACTACACCGTCTACGCCGTCCACACACTACACCGTCCACACACTACACCGTCCACACACTACACCGTCCACACACTACACCGTCCACACACTACACCGTCCACACACTACACCGTCCACACAGTCTACACCGTCCACACAGTCTACACAGTCTACACAGTCCACACAGTCTACACAGTCCAGTCTACACACTACACAGTCTACACACTACACAGTCCACACACTACACAGTCCACACACTACACAGTCCACACAGTCTACACAGTCCACACAGTCTACACAGTCCACACAGTCTACACAGTCCACACAGTCTACACAGTCCACACAGTCTACACACACTACACAGTCTACACACTACACAGTCTACACACGCACACTTCAAAGATTCACCAAGTTTGCAAGGTTTGTAAAATTACAAAAACTTGAAATGATATAAATGCTTTTGCTGATATAAATTTGCTGAATGCTGACTGTAGATGAGAAAATGTTAGTGTTTACCTTTCTACTACTAATAACAGAAAAGCAAACGAGTGTATTTTTTTGTATACAATTTACTTTGTTTAAAGGGTTAGTTCACCCAAAAATAAAAATTCAGTCATTAATTACTCACCCTCATGTCGTTCCACACCCGTAAGACCCTCGTTTATCTTCAGAACACAAATATTTACAGATATTTTTGATGAAATCCGATGGCTCAGTGAGGCATCCATTGACAGCAAGATAATTAACACTTTCAGATGCCCAAAAAGCTGCTAAAGACATATTTAAAACAGTTCATGTGACTACAGTGGTTCAACCTTAATGTTATGAAGCGACGAGAATACTTTTTGTGCGACGAGAATACTTTTTGTGCGGCAAAAAAACTAAATAACGACTTTATTCAACAATATCTAGTGATGGACGATTTCAAAACACTGCTTCATGAAGCTTCACAAATCTTTTGTTTCGAATCAGTGGTTCAGAGCGCCAAAGTCATGTGATTTCAGTAAACGAGGCTTCGTTACCTCATAAGTGTTTCAAAATTTCACCACTGGGGGGGCGTGACTTTGGCAGTTTGATACACGCACCGAATCACTGATTCGAAACAAGATTCTTAAAGCTTCGAAGCTTTATGAATCTTTTGATTCGAATCATTGATTCGGTGCGTGTATCAAACCGCCAAAGCCACGCGATTTCAGTAAACGAGGCTTCGTTACGTCATCACCGTTTTGAAACTTTTCGAAACAGTTTGAAATTTCAATGGTTCACCAGTTCATGGGTGAAAAGTGAACCCATGAATCATGCAGATTCACCAAAAACAATTAAATAAGGGTCTATGGGTTTTACCAGATCTCTGATCCGTTTTATACATTTGTAGATATTTTAATTAGAATAATTAAAATAAATAATTGTAGTTATTAATCTCTTTTTGGCCTGTTTAGCATGAGCCATGGAACAGAAAAAACAAACCCTAAAAATTGATAAAAACACATATTATACAGACACTCTGTATAATGATTAATTAATTGCATTTAATAGATATTACTTTCAATAAAACATTTGCAATAGATTTGCAAAAGGTGTTTTTATGCATGTTTAGTGTGAGTTTTGTTGCATTTACACTGTTCTGACCACTAGGGGTCACCATGGAGACGGGTGTCAGATTGTTTCGAAGCCTCGGCACATTTGCTTCAACTGTTTCAGTGTTTCACGAAGCCTCGATCTGCCCATCACTAATGAATCAGTGTTTTAAAATCGCCCATCAATAGATATTGTTGAATAAAGTCGTTTTTTTTTGGCGCACAAAAAGTATTCTCGTCGCTTCATAACATTAAGGTTGAATCACTGTAGTCACATGAACCGTTTTAAAGCTGCAGTCTGCAACTTTTTTTGGTTAAAAATTATCCAAAATCTATTTGAGCAAGTACATAACCAGCCAGTGTTCAAAACGATCTCCTTTTCTTAGCTCGATTCACAACGGTAAGCTTGTAATAATGTTTTATAATAAGAGCGACCCGGTGGATTTCTGCGGGAAATTCGAGCATGCAGCAGTTCGTCTGTGCGTCATTACGTCACGTCTGTAAACAGAAAGGAAGGAGTCCAGGCTAGTCTGCTTTATCATGTGAGGATGCTGCTTGTAGCAGATCATTTATAGCCTTTTCTCACAGCAGCTGAAATAATTAAACTCATCATTTTGATGGTGGATTGTAATCCAGAAAGATTCAAATGACAATCATCAGTGACAACTGGAGATTCACCCGTAGTCAAAAGCAAAAGACTTCAGACTGTGGAGTTTGCTTGGAAAATCCAGCCTCACCACTGTACCAGCGGATGAGTCTGGTCAGCCATTGAATCAATTCAATTTCTAAGGCGGAGCAAATCCGAGCAAACAGGAAGCGGAGTAATCCAATCAGAGAAGGGCGGATATGACGTTAGCAAAGCGACAAGAGAGTCAACAGCGAAAAGTAAATAAACAATAGTTTTTTGGCAAGCACGGAGAGTAGTTTAACATGGCTAGCGCTAGAGAAAGCGACGTTAATGACTTGTGTCGTTTTTGCAGTAAGAATTTGAGAATACGTGGTGTTATTGCTAATTGTGTGTGCGTGTGTGTGTGAGTGTATGTGCGTGTGACATCGCATCAGGCCATCAAGCTGTTCAATAAACTGTTTAAAACATACAGTCACCCGATCAGTGCTGAGATTCTAGATGGCATAAACAAAGATGTAATGAATCTTGACAAACTGAGGATGGAATCGAAACTGTCTCTCTCTCTCTCTCATCTGCTCGTGCTGGGATCAGCAGCGGCGCGGGCGACACGACGAGCCTCTTTACAGATGTCAAACAAACCAAAGAAGCTCTTTAATGCTTTTGTGCTCGCTTGAATGAGATTCGCCATGTATTTTGAACACAATGAAGCGAGAATGGACGAGCACAAGCTTCATTAGAGACGCGAGCCGTCTCTGTTTCTCTCAAAACCTCATCCAATATTTAAATGTACACTTCTAATGCATTCTTGTGATCGAATCTTGTCTTGTAGTGTTTTTATTTAAAAAGGCTAAAAAGAGGCAGTCAGCTCATGGCTGCTTTAAAAGGCTCGTCTCGCCTCGTTTATGTGTGTGTGCGTGTGACATTGTATCAGGCCATCAAGCTGTTCAATAAACTGTTTAAAACACACAGTCACCCGATCAATACTGAGATTCTACATGTTTTCACTTAAAAAGGCTAAAAAGAAGCTGCTTTAAGAGACATGCTCTGCTCTGCTCGATATTGAAGGGACTTTCGCCGCACTAGAGTGACGCTGTTTGCGTCACTGAAATAAACTAATCTGATTGCACGGTACGTTTTGGAGTTGACTCGGATCGCGACGGAGGGCGGACTGACCAGACTGATATATCTTGTAGAAGATATCAGTCTGGCCTTGCCAGGCAACTGTTGAGTGGCTACAGAAATTGAAATCTACAGGTAAAGCTAATATACACATAGTCATAGCAATGCTGATGTTGTTAAAGGAGCTGTATGTAAGAAATCTATTTCAATTAATCATAAAATGGCCCTGATGTGTCACTAGACATTAAGAAATCATGTTCATTTCAAATACTTATATCACTGACAAAAGTAGTCCGGCCAGGATATTGTCATTTAAAAAGTGGACTTGCAGCCCTCAACTGATGTTGATGTTGTCATTTTGTGTTTTGGCCTGACGCGCCTCCCTCCACCTATCTACCAATCACGAAGTCAGTAGTGTTTCGGGATCCGTGTTGCCAGCTTTGCTGTAACCTACCCTAAGTCCAGTCGGATAAAAATGTCTAATATCAAAAAGACTAAATCAAAAAGACCTTGTTATAATTCAGAAATTCGTCGTGACAAAGTCCGAAATAAAACCAGAATTTGTATTGGAGATGCTTTTGAAAGATGGAGACGGCTGAAAACGGAGAAGAATTTGAACAGACGCCAACGTTGCTAATTTTCTCATTGAAGCAGCCTACGTTTCTGCTGAATCCTGCAGCTCATCTGGCAACCTCGAGTCAGGGGGTAGGGGGAGGGGATACACCGCTCTACAGTATTTTTATAGTGATTGCAGTACCAGTTTAGGCCACAATCCTACATACGGCTCCTTTAAAATGAACAATTTGAGAACAAAGTATAACAGTAATATTAATTTGCACGGTTTGGCATGATCCGAGCTAAGCGATCGTTAGATTAATCATCATTGGCAGCGCAATTTATTGTAGGCCTAATGCTTTTTTCCTCAGTTGGTCAGAACAAAAGTGGCAGACATGTTACTTACTTATTCAGATGATATTTTCCGGTGAAAATTCTTATATTGGTCACACTTTCAAGATGTAGAATCTGTGATTCTGAAGTACAGTATCCACACCGATGCGGTGACTGACAGCAAGCATTAGATTAATGACGAGCTGTGTCGAGGCACAACGCACGTACAGATAACTGTTCCGCATATGACTGCAATTGCAGGTTTCAAACAAGAGATGGCGACAAAGAGGAAAAATCACGGACTGCAGCTTTAAATATGTTTTTAGTAGCTTTCTGGGCATTGAAAGTGTTAATTATCTTGCTGTCAATGCAGGCCTCACTGAGACATCGGATTTCATCAAAAATATCTTAATTTGTGTTCTGAAGATGAACGAAGGTCTTACGGGTGTGGAACGACATGAGGGTGAGTAATTAATGACAGAAATTTCATTTTAGTGTGAACTAACCCTTTAACTGCTCTGTCCAATAATTTATTAAAACAGAACTGCTAAAGTCATCATGAAATCCAAAAATGAAATATCAGTCGACCTCGACTCACCTGCATCCAGAAGAACAGCCTTTTAGAGCCGGCCTTGAACTTCAGCACATACACGCGTCCTGTAGTGCACTGACTGACCCGCTTGAACTCACAGTCATCCGGGAATATGATCAGATCCTGAAACACAAAATCAAAACTTTGATATCGATATAAAACACCATCGCTCGACCACTAACACTCATCAGTCCTCACATCCTCCACATTCCCAGAGGTCCTGTCCTTCCAGCAGAAGTGGATGAGCGAGTCGTCTGTCTGCTGGATGTAGACGGAGCCCTTGCGTTTGTCCGGGGTCACAGTGCTGCCCTTCAGGGTCATCTTACCAGCCCTGAACTCAACCAGATATTTGCTGGAGGAGCTGCGGGAGCCGGACACCAGACTGGGGAACAGAGCTCCAGAAGACATCCTCACTGACGGACACACAAAACAACCATTACAGACGAGTAAAACAAACCAACAGCATCTCAAACTACTTCTGAATCCATATAAATAAGGTTTATTACAGACTTCGGTGAGCATGTGGCTGATAAACAACAGGAAGCTCGCAGTTACTCAGCAATATTAGCACTCCAGCTAGCGTCAAAACACATCAAATGGCTTGTATTTGTACAAATATACACACACGTGCTATTTTAAGATGTATTATAGTACCATAATTAATAATGTCAACCTCAGGTTGAAGATCTAAGCTTGTTTTCATTATTTCTTCTGAAACATTACTCTCAATTAGCATTAGCTGCTATGTCAACAACAGTGACTGCGCATTTTGTTTCTGACGCGTATTTGAACGAAACCCGCGGCTACAGATCAGGTAATGGCGTACTGTAATAAAAGATCATCATACCGGTGGATAAGTTTAAGCTTTCGTAGATTTCTGCAGCAGATAAATGTCTGTAAGGGACTCTCACTGAAGAGCTGCAGACGGACGAGTGAAAAGTGGCAAGTGATTTCCTGTATCCTGCTAGCTGTGTTGCTATTGGCCACGTTCGCGAGTAAGGCGGCATTTGATTGGCTGAATAACATGTCACTCTTGGCTTGCAGCAAATGCTGTGTCATTGAGAGCAGACAGAGCCCCTTTCTTTGCGCACTCATCATATCAATAATCGATTCCGTTTAAATGCATCAATACTATACGGTTTGTAGCATTTCTCTTGAAGTTATATATGTGAATATAAACAGTCGATGTGGGAGGGAGCAGACACAAGTCTGACCTTTAGGAAATAAAATGGGTGTAGAACTCCAAATAACTGAATATGAACTTGGTATGCAACAAAATACAAAATTGAGGGTTATTACTGTTAACTAAAACTAATGAAAATGACAAAAATATAAACAAACAAAATTAGGCTGCTACTAAAACTTGTGTTTAAGGTCCAAGAGACAGAAATTGTTTAATTACAATTAAATAATTGTAGTAATTAAAAAAGATTCCATTAATTTTCTGCAAATTTGTTTAATACTTTTTACTTAGATTTTTTATTAGCCTATATAATAAAATAAAAAAGAAGAGCTTAAAAACATCTGCAATTCATCCTTTGTTTTACAACTTTAGACAGTCTAGGAAGCAGAATAAAATCCCCTTTTATAAACTTTAAAATTATTGCTTTAAAAACATTTAATTAATATCTTAATTCATGTCTCTGGCATCTCTTTTTTCTTCTCTCAAATCTTTCAAACCCTCTGTGGGTCCCTGAACCCTAACCTGCTCTAATAGACAGTGTTGTAGTCGAGACCAGAGAGGGTCGAGTCGAGACCGAGACCAGAGAGGGTCGAGTCGAGACCGAGACCGAGACCAGAGAGGGTCGAGTCCGAGACCAGAGAGGGTCGAGTCCGAGACCAGAGAGGGTCGAGTCCGAGACCAGAGAGGGTCGAGTCCGAGTCGAGACCGAGACCAGAGAGGGTCGAGTCCGAGTCGAGACCGAGACCAGAGAGGGTCGAGTCTGAGTCGAGACCGAGACCGAGACCAGAGAGGGTCGAGTCCGAGTCGAGACCGAGACCAGAGAGGGTCGAGTCCGAGTCGAGACCGAGACCAGAAAGGGTCGAGTCCGAGTCGAGACAAAGAGAGGGTCGAGTCCGAGTCGAGACCGAGACCAGAGAGGGTCGAGTCTGAGTCAAGACAAAGACCAGAGAGGCTCGAGTCCGAGACCAGAGAGGGTCGAGTCCAAGACCAGAGAGGGTCGAGTCCGAGTCGAGACCGAGACCAGAGAGGGTCGAGTCCAAGACCAGAGAGGGTCGAGTCCGAGTCGAGACCGAGACCGAGACCAGAGAGGGTCGAGTCCGAGTCGAGACAGAGACCAGAAAGGGTCGAGTCCGAGTCGAGACCGAGACCAGAGAGGGTCGAGTCCGAGTCGAGACAAAGAGAGGGTCGAGTCCGAGTCGAGACCGAGACCAGAGAGGGCCGAGTCCTAAAAGAATATGTAAATGTTTGGTAGAAAAAATAAAATTGGCACCATACTTATCAAATATACCATGGCATGTACACTGTATTTTAGAGTGATATTATCAGTTAAGGGTAAAAAGGCCACATAGTAGGTGGTGTAAAGGTAATTTGTTAGAAAAGATTGCTATTTTGAATAAATGCTGTTATTTTTAACATTTTTAAATCAAAGATTTTAAATCAATCGACTGAAGGATCACAGCATGTTATAAAAAATATTAAGCAGCACAACTATTTCCACTTTCCAACTTTGAAAATTAATCATATCAGAATGATTTCTGAAGGATCATGTGACACTGAAGACTGGAGTAATGATGCTGAAAATTCAGCTTTTATCACAGAAATAAATTGTTTATAGCGAGCTATAACTTTAGAGAAATGACAAATAACGTTAATGCAGTAAATGTTTTAAATTGGGAGCAAGGAGAAAACTTTATAGACGATCAGATGGTCTCATATCGTCATTGTTAACGTGGGTAGACGATATGCAGAAGTGGCTAGAGGAAACCATGGGACTGTCGGGAGTTGATGGAGCAGCATGTAGAGGGTGTAGGAGAAGACTGGAATTATTTTAAATCAGTTTTGTTAAACAAGATAACTTTGTGATTTGTATTTTAGAAAATTTATAATTTAATCAGTTGTAAGAGTGTTTGTTGTTATCAGGAAGCTAGGCACCTTTTACTGACCTTCATGTAGAGATAATGTTTCACCATTTAATTTTCATATGCAATGAACCAAGATAGAATTAATTTGCAAACTTGACATGACTTATTCTATTTAAATCAGAAGACTTAATTCCTTTACATTGTAAGAGCTCACATTATATGGTTTTAATAAAAAGATACTGACAGCTAACATCTGGCCACATTGTAAAGATAAAAAAAAAAAAAAAAAACTTCACATCTGATCATATTGTAAAGGTTTATAGAAATAACAATTTACAGATAGATAACATCTGGTCATATTGTAAAGGTTTATAGAAATATCTACATACACTATTTACATTGATTAGTTAAATCAAAACCACAGCACAGACAAACATACCTACAAATCAACACTTATTCATCCTCTACATCAGAAATTATGATGCTTAGAAGGTTAAACTGGGCAAATTCTCGAAATGATCAATTTTAGGGGTGAGGTTAATTGGAACTATTGTAAGAAAGGATTTTGAAGATTTTCAGTCATATGACCTGCGTACATTGGCACCTGGTGTTGGTGGTGTCTTCTTCGGAGAGTTGCATGCGTCTCTTGGTGAATGTTGGAATGACAAGTTTCACCTTCCTTTGATATTTAACAGTGTTTTGATCTGCCTGCATTGACATGTATGCGAACTGAACTGAGCTGGATGATGACATCACTGTTTACTCCAGTGCTGATATAGATAAATTAACTAAATTAATATCTATTGATTCTTACATCGCAATGAATCAATACTGAATTTACTTAAGATGGATGCTGACACCATGTTCTTTAAGAGCTGCTGTGCAGCCAAAATTATATACCAGTTATCACTGTAAAGCTACTTTGACACAATCTGCTTTGATAAAAAGCGCTATATAAATAAAGGTGACTTGACATAGAGGAGATCAGTAATGGTGAAGTCTCTGTCTGCCGTTACTTCATCACCTGCACGAAGGTATTCCAGGAACCCTGAATTTGCAGTTATGAATTTACCACAACACCAGGTTTAGAAACACCAAACCTTTCAGCAAGATCACCCTGCAATAAATTAAGACGCAGCTCCATCAGAGTCATCAGGAGCAGATCCCAAGTGTGTAGCTGGAAGTTGTTGGAGTATGTATTGGTAAGGTGTTCGGCGACTGAATGGTGGTTGTTTCTCTGCAGAGTTGTGTACAATGGTGCCGGCTCAACGCATTGTGTTCTCATCATATCAGATGTAGGTGGCTTTAGGTTGAGTTGTGATTTTGAAGTGTAGTTGTGGTCAGAGACCGATGGATCCTCCTATTGTGTTTCTGCATCACAGTTCAGGGCATGTGATCATCCTCACAGTTGATCACTGACGCTCATCAATGCATCTGTGGAAATAATATAATAACCATACACATACATTAGTAATAATACATCATGAGAATTAAAATAAGATTGCACCCATAGTTTAACAGAACAGTGTGAGAGAGAGATGCATTAAAAACGAGACAGTATATACACAATCTCTAACTCTAGTGTTGTTAGGTCAATATCAATATGAGAGGTGTAGCTAACTGGCCTGTTATCATCTGCAATTGCTGTAATTTACAGGAATAATGTAAGCTATTGTTAGACTATAGTGTACCATAATCCTATCGTAAATATGTACCATCTTACATATGAAATATATAGGTGGCAATTGTAATAATGCAGTAATGTATTGCTCATGGTTAACAAATGTTAGTTAATACAGTAAATTTGAACTAATTATCCTTATTGTAATGTGATGATATTTTTTTCCTAGTAAAATCAGTGATTGATGCTTTAGTTCAAGATCATGATGACACTTAAGTTTCAGGAAAGGATAAATGGATTTTCAGGTGTGCTCTTTTGTTGCAGGTGAGAAACCAGTCTGCAAATATAACCATAGTAACTGTGTAGCCACAACCTAGCAACCATTTAGAGCAACTTTGCAACCATATTGCAATATAAAGAAGACATATCTCAGCTCCACAATATCCTACAGACATGTTGGTTGGCTCCCTAGCAACCAATTACAGCACCCTAGAAACCGAGGGGCGAGTTTTGCCACTGCAAGCACCATTCACATTTTCTTCAGGAAATGTTCGTCAGTCAGCTTCCCGTCCATGAAAAGGTACGAACACACATAAGAGCGCTTGGGTGGGCACTTCAAGTGTAGTGCCTTCAGTCAGTGCCTCGGGTGCTCCTCGTCTTAAGGTGCTGGGTGTAAATTGTAAAGTGCGCCGCAACACTCCGATCGCTTCACATTGTGTTTGTAACATCGTCGATGCAACTGTTCTCTCTTCTTAATCTAATTATGATAGCCCCTAACAGAGCATATAATACTCATCTACAGTTACAGATATAGGATTACCGCTAGCGACTACTAGCTTAGGTCCCTCAACCGGAAGTAAGATGACAAAACCATAGACAGTAAAAGAAATGGACACAGCGACCCCATTGGAACTCAATTGAGACAAGTGAAGCCCATTTTTAGCGATTTTTAGCACTTCCGTTTCTGACGCGCAGACTCAAACTAAGCTTGATGACGTCAGCAACCTGTCTGACAGATGTAAATCTTCTAGTAGCTGTGCGTGCAAACTGCCATCGTTAATCTTGCAGAGACGGCGAGCTTGAGCGGGGAGTTTTTTGGCGTGAGTGAGCAGGAGTAAGTATTCTGATTAATTATTTTGTATAGTATTTTAAAATGTAACGCCAGTACAGTCTCTCTTGACGTCTCCCCGATTGCATGCGAGCTTCTCCTCCTGTCTGTACGGTAATTTCTCTACTGTGCGACAGAGAGTCGAGTGGTTATGACAATCGTTAGCCTATTTTTACAAAAACTGTTTCTACGGGGCCATAATGTAACATAGAAGGTAATGGAGCCCTTTATACATTGTCGTGTATCTTTAGAAATAAATAATGGACAAATGGAGTCTTTAAACGCCTCAGATGTAAAGTTATTCACTGTCAAAGTGACGCCAAAATGAATGGGAGTCAATGGGATGCTAACGCAAGTGAAGTTCTGCTACAAGATGGCGGCACGCGGCCGACTTCAACTTCCAGTTGTTTTTTTTTGTTTTGTTTTTTTTTCCAAGTCCCAATGTGATCACACCTCAGTCCAGTAGATGGCGGTAATGCACAAAGATTGCAAACTGCCAATAAAATTCACTGAAGAAGAAGAAGAAGACTTCAACTTCCGGTCGACTTCCTTCCCGCTTGGACAAAACGAACGTAATGGCGCCGCCCTTGTTGTCGCGGAAAATAAGGTGATAAATCTGTCCCCCTGAAGTGGAGATTTCAATGCATGAGGGGGAAATTATATTTTAAGAAATTCCCTTTAAAGATAAAATAGATTTTAAAAAAAAAAGAAAGAAAGAAACGATGAAACTGCAATAAACACTCAAATGTGTTTTGGATGTTTTATTTCTAGTCTGAAAGCTTGTTTCCGCCACAGAATAATAAAGTTTTGCGACTTTTTATCTATTCTCGCAATTTCAGGATTAAATCTCACAATTCGGCCATTTCCCTTTGCAAATGTTTGTTTGTAAAGTTTTTTTGAGGAGAGTAAATATTTATCAGTTGAATAAAGCGCATGCACTCCCAGTCCTTCCTGTTGCGTCACTTCCTGACCCTGTCCCTTTCCTTTCCGTGTCGGCCATTTGTGTTAATCGGTAAGAACGCCATGAGCTCTAGCTTACTATTATATTTTTGACTGTTTTGAGCCAACTTTTACACCATTTTGTCTTATATCATATATGTACGGAACTGTTCTACACGACGCGCATCAGATATTCGCGTTTTCTGCTGAATAAATGTGGCCGGGCTGAGGCGACACGTGTGCAGACTGTGTCCTATTGAAATAAAATGCTCAACTCTGCCTCCAACTTATAAATAAGGTTGTTTGATTGATTTCATTGTTTGATGCAGACTGAGCTGATCGTCAAATAAAGATGCAGAACGACGCTGGTGAATTCGTGGACCTGTACGTCCCCCGTAAATGGTGAGATTACATGAACATATCAATCTTTGAGCAAATATCTGCATTTATTTTAATACTAAGTGAATCGTGCGCACAACACTAGCTGTGTTTGTGAATATCTTTGTCACAAAGCAGTTAAATATAAACGATAAGCACACAAATCGTATCAAATTTAGCAATATTAAACACTATTTTTGTATTCCCAGCTCTGCTAGCAACAGGATCATTGGTGCCAAGGACCATGCATCCATCCAGATCAACATTGCTGAGGTTTGACTTTACAAAACTAGTAGATGCATTCATTTATAAATGCAATTTAATGATACATACAAGATTACAACAAGTAAAATACACACACATGAAACTTGTTTTAAATGATATTTACTCCAGATTTTGCTAAAAACTTGGTGTTTTTCCATTGACAAAAAGGTTGGTATGTTGTAATTTAAAGGATTAGTTCACTTTCAAATGAAAATTAGCCCAAGCTTTACTCGCCCTCAAGCCATCCTAGGTGTGTATGACTTTCTTCTTTCTGATGAACACAATCTGAGTTATATTAATAAATATCCTGATGCATCCGAGCTTTATAATGGCAGTGAGTGAGTGAATGCCATCCACATCCATCCATCATAAACACACTCCACACGGCTCCGGGGGTTAATAAAGGCCTTCTGAAGCGAAGCGATGTGTTTGTGTAAAAAAATACCCATATTTAAACAAGTTATGAAGTAAAATATGTAGCTTCTCTCAGATCGCCTTCCGTATTGAAGTTACGAAGAGAGTGTAAACTGGCAGTTAAGTTTTTAATAGGGAAGGTGTAGGATGCACTGCAAAAAATGCTGTTCTTACTTAGAGTTTGTCTTGTTTCTAGTCAAAATATCTTAAAGTTCTTAAATCAAGAAGCATTTTCTTGACAAGTAAAAATTATTTTCTTGTTTTTAGGAAAAATTAATCAATTGAATTTTTCCTTAAAACAAGCAAAATAATCTTATTTCAAACTGAAAACAAGATTATTTATCTTATTTTTGGTTTGAAATAAGATTATTTTGCTTGTTTTAAGGAAAAACTCACTTAATTTTGACTTATTTTTCCTAAAAACAAAATAATTTTTACTTGTCAAGAAAATGCTTCTTGATTTAATAACTTTAAGATATTTTGACTAGAAACAAGACAAACTCTAAGTAAGAACAGCATTTTTTGCAGTGTGTAGCGTAAGCTTTGTGAACTGCGAGAGTTTTACACTTCCTGCGTACGTTGAATATGGAAGGCCGCTCGTGGCCTTCTATTTAAACATAACTTGTTTAAATATGGAGGGTTTTTTTTTTAATGTAATTGCATCGCTTCGCTTCAGAAGGCCTTTATTAACCCCCCGGAGCACATATTTATGATGGATGGAAGTGGATGGAGACACTTTCTTCAGCTCATACTCCTCGTTCCCGTTCACTGCCATTTATAAAGCTCGGATGCGTCAGGATATTTATTAATATAACTCAGATTGTGTTCATCAGAAAGAAGAAAGTCATATACATCTAGGATGGCTTGAGGGTGAGTAAAGCTTGGGCTAATTTTCATTTGAAAGTGAACTAATCCTTTAAGTTAAGTTAATAATACATACAAGTAAAATGCAGTTTAATTATAGGAAGTATTTTCACAAATATGATCTTTTTACACAATATTTACTCCAGATTTTCAGGAAAGAAAATGGAAGACAATGGCTATGTTTACATGCACCAATTTTCGTCAATACGAATTAATTGAATCCGAGTGCAGATCTGTTTACATGTACTCTAAACATTGTAATCTGATTCAACTTCTGCGCACGCGTGTGTGACGTCATATCAGTCACACTTGCGGTAACCCGGGTTGCATCAACAGACGATGATCATGTATCGACGACAGCCAGAGATATTGTCAAAAGCATCAAATCTTGGCAATATTAAGAGGATTTGGTATTTCCAATTAATGTAGGCCTGTTACATTCTTCTATTACTATTAAGTTAGGCTTTTATTATTAAATTAATATTATAAAAAATGTGCCCCGCAATAATTTCATAGCCATAACTGACGTGCTGTGAGGATAATGAAAGATTAGGCTGTTAGCTATCTTTTGGAAGTGTTTTAAACATTTCTTTAGGTCTATTATACAATGAATTATAGGCCTATAATTAAAATTATTAAGAGTGTAGGCTATAATATTTCACACTGCAGTCATCAATGAAAATTAAGCACAGCTTTACTTCAAGCACGACTTAAAAAAAAATTAAAAAAACCTGTTTAACACGAAATACTATTATTCTCATGTTTCACTAGCCTGTATGAGAAATAATGGAATAAATTAAGACAGTTATATACCGTTATCAGAATATTATATTGAAATTCGTCTCTGAGAGAATATGCTCTGTTAATATAGTGTCAGACAGCATCGTCACTTTTTACTTTCAACTTCTATAGTGAATACTGACCGAGCTTAAGCTTTCACCGGCATAACTCTTGCGCAAAGTTTGCACGTTGCTTCTTGTGTGATATCCATTGGCTCCCGTTCTTGTTTTAAAACGGAAAGATTTCCAATATTATGACGAAGCTACTCCACTGCCTGTTGGCATCTTTACAACTAAAGACGTGAACTTGTGCACTGCGTGATGCGTGTCAACATTGCACTGCGCGTGTGCCCCAGAGACTTCTGAATATGATTGAGAAAGTAGTCGGGTTCAAGTGTTTACATGGTTATTTTTTGCTGTTGGATCGGATTAGAAAAGGAATAAACCACCCCTTCCAATCCGATCGAAATTTCATTCGGATCGAGCTCAATCGGATCGATTAAGGTGTTTACGTGCACATTTATAAATCCGATTGAGCCGTTACAAATGGATTATTTGGGTGCATGTAAATGTGGCCAATGTGTGTATTTCCTTTGACAAAACTGTTGGTATATTTTGTGACGGATTTCTGTTAGATGCCAATAGCCTATATAATCAAACCATCAAAAAACCTCATAATTGCGATTATTAATGAGCCCCTCTCTCTGTTTGTTGCAGGTGGATAAAGCAACAGGCAGGTTCAATGGACAGTTCAAGACTTACGCCATCTGTGGCGCCATCCGTAAAATGGTATGTATGTTCGCTCACACTTAAAGGATTAGACCACTTTTAAATAAACTTTTCCTGATAAAATTACTCACCCCCATGTCATCCAAGATGTTCATGTCTTTCTTTCGTCAGTTGAAAAGAAATGAAGGTTTTTGAGGAAAACATTCCAGGATTTTTCTCCATATAGTGCATTTCAATGGCTACCAACAGATTGAAGGTCTTCAGGTGCAGCTTCAAGAGCTTTAAACGATACCAGACGAGGAATACGTGTCTTATCTAGAGAAAAAACCATCGGTCATTTTGGAAAAAAATACAACCGTTTATGCTTTATAAACAAAATATCGCCTTGAACGTACTTTCCGCTTCCGCATTCTTCATAACGCTTACGCTGAATGTCCTACGCCTTCCCTATTCTACTTACGGAAAAAACCGAAACTGCCGCCGCGTTCGTTACGTTAGTTGAATAGGGAAGGCGTAGGACATTCAGCGTAAGCGTTATGAAGAATGCGGAAGCGGAAAGTACGTTCAAGGCGATATTTTGTTTATAAAGCATAAACGGTTGTATTTTTTTCCAAAATGACCGATGGTTTCTCTAGATAAGACCCTTATTTCTCATCTGGTATCGTTTAAAGCTCTTGAAGCTGCACTGAAACTGTCATTTGGACCTTCAACCTGTTGGTAGACATTGAAATACACTATAAGGAGAATAATCCTGGAATGTTTTCCTCAAAAACCTTCATTTCTTTTCGACTGAAGAAAGAAAGACATGAACATCTTGGATGACATGGGGGTGAGTAAATTTATCAGGAAAAGTGTATTTAAAAGTGAACTAATCCTTTAAAGCCTGTTCTGCTGCAATATTACAACATATGTAGGATGCTAAGTTTGTAGGAAATGTTGTTCACTTTAATGTTCGGTGTCACACCTGTTGTGGTCTCAAGACGTTTGCGTTGTCATCTACAGGGTGAAGCTGATGACTCCCTCCTGAGGCTCGCAAAGAACGACAGCATTGTGGCAAAGTAAGCTCCTGTCAGTGAACGACTGCCACTGTCTGTCTATGAATTTCCTATCAGGTTGTAAATCTCTGAAACAACTAATGTTGAAAGCGTTGCTCCGTTGTGATTGTGTGAAATTCCTAATAGTAAGAAATTTCCTAGTCAGCAACTCATTTTTGTTTTGTGCTTTAAGCAGCTTCAGCTCTTTTAAAATGTTAGTTTACCCAAAAGTGAAAATTCAATCATTAATTACTCAGCCCTCATGTTGTTCCACACCTGTAAGATCTTCGTTCATCTTCAGAACACAAATTAAGATATTTTTGATGAAATCTGAGAAGTTTCTGTCCCTCTTTTGACAGTCCACACTGACACTTTGATGCTTCAAAAAGTTCATAAAGAGATCGTAAAACTAATCCATATAAATTGAGCAGTTTAGTCCAGATTTCTGATGACTCGATCGCTTTATATGATGAACAGATTTAATTTAGGCTTTTATTCACATATAAACATTCATCAACGCACATAAACAGAAGCTTGCTTAACACGCAAGAACAAACTTCATTGGTTCCTGCGGAAGCTCAAACGTGCTGCGTAAAGCTGAAAGTATGCTTCACCGACGCACTGTCCATGTGATGTAAGTTTTGTCTTCAGGAGGGTCCGCAGACGTCCACGCACACTGTCTGCATGCATCCCCGCGGATGGTGCGCGTACAACAGCGCATGTGCGAGTGACTTGAGCGCTTAAAACCAAAGTCCACTAGATAGTGTGCACGTGCCGAATGCTTCTGTCCGTGCTCACGGCCAAAGGGAGTATACTTTGAAAGGCTTGCACGCTCAAACCTTGCACGAGACAGAGCGGAGCTTTTAAAATGAAGTATACCCGGGCCTTAACACACGAGAACAAACCTCATTGGTTCTTGCAGAAGCTCAAACGTGCTGCGTAACTCGCAAGAATGCATGCTTGAGCTTCTGTTTACCATTACTGAGGAATGTTGAATAAAAGCCTAAATCCATCTGTTTATCATAGAAAGCGATCGAGTCTCTTCAGAAAATTTGGACTAAACCACTCAATTCATACGGATTAGTTTTACAATCTCTATGAACTTTTTGAATCGTCAAAGACAATTTTCATTTTTGCGTGAACTATCCCTTTAAGAGTGACAGCAAATATGTGCTTATGTGAAACTGTTACAGCTGGTTATGATTCTAATGAGTGTTCTCTCTTTACAGGAACATCTAAGCGTAAGGATGGGCTCTGGAAGTTTCTTTGTAAAATAAAAAAATAAAATTGGACACTTGTGTTTGTTTTTAATAGTGTGAGTGCATTAGTTATATTAATGACTGCCAGGCTCCTTAAGTGATGTGAATAATTAAAATGATTAACTATTTGAGGATTACTATGATTAGGGAATTTAATTAACCATGGGAAAAGGGAAAAAATGTTGGTGCTATGATGAGAATATTTGTTCTGTATTTTATGACAATCATAATTTGTATTATGACCGGATCCAAAGATTGACCGTTGCCCAGTGTGTCTGTGAACGAGCATCAGAAAAGGCAAATGATTTACGAGTGGTGCAGTCAAAGCAAGCTTTCTGATCAGTTTTAACTTCAGTAGAAATAATAGCCAGATGGGAGTGCTAAAAGATCAGTTTAATAAAGCATCCAAAGGTGTCCAAAATATATGGCATCACTGATAATAGAAATAACGACTGTCCTCCGTCCAGTAGAGGTCATAGTGAGCTCAAACACACTCGTACTGCCATTAGGCACCAATATTTCTAACAGCTTGTGTGGGGCGCAGTGTTCTTCCTCTAGGGGGCGTTTGGTGGCCCAGAAAGGTGAAGCTTCATTGTGCCACATTCACATTTCACAACATTTTTTTGTTTTATAAGACCATAACAGCATTTAATAATAAATATGATATAGATGAGAGTTAAGTTACATATTTTCCCACTGTTTGGAATATCTTTTTTTAATGTCCCCTCTTGACAAACTTAAGTTGGTCATTTTAAACTGATTACCAAACATAATAGAGCAGCGTGTTGTTTTTTTTAGAGACGTCATTATCCTATACTTGAAATCCCTTTTGCGTGGAAGACTTGTGAATTGCAAAATCTCCAAATATATTGTCTGAAATGGGATTAATATTTGTATACTTTCGATTAGATTTCACATAAATCTACATTTACTAATAAAACTCCCGACTTTGTGGTGTTAATGATTGAATTCTGTCATAGAAAGAAAAAGCTGTCAAGACTGAATTTTAACCCTTAAATATTTGTGTGACATTTATATATCCAACTTTATATATATATGTATATATATACGTTTTTGAATTTAGCATTGTTTAGAGCATAAGAAAAAAATGGAAAAATAAAATTTGAAAAATTATATTTTATTCATAATTTATGCTATGTCCTCTGTAGTGAACACCAGGACTAAGTTGTTTAAAAAATAAAATGACTTGAAAGGACACGTATAGGCAAAAACAATGGAATTTGTTTTATTATTCACTAATCAATTTTTAGGTTTCAGGATTTTTTTTTACTTTGTTTAAAGATGATTCTCAACTGTGTTATGAAAGATACACCATTTTACTTTATGCAATATGTGGGTAAAATAGCCATACATGGATTTTCCCATTCAATACAATGCAACTATCTAATTTGCATATTAATGTGTTCTTGGAGCAACATGTAATGAAAAAAGAAGTGTAATAATGGGAGTAATAATTGGCAACATTTTCATAATAATATCTAATAATTAATAGGAATATCGATATATAATTTATTTCCCTATTCACTTGTTGAATCTCCCAAAATGCCTGATAATCATGATTTAAGTCCTGGTGTCCTCTACAGAGGTCATGTGTGAAATCAATGCTGTTTTGTAACAGAAAGACATATTTTTATTTGAAACCCCATAACATTTTCCTGAGACGTTGATTTGTAATTTAAATGTTAATTACAAATATTATCATATTTCCATAAGAGTGCTAAATTTGATCACTAAAGTAATGTCAGTCATTTTTAAAGACCAAGGAGAAGTTGTTGTAATGGTGAAACTTCCAAACATTTGGTTTCTCTGCAAAGCCCTGAATGTGTTCTTTACAGGACATCCAGACATAAAGGCTTAGTTCACCCAAAAATGAAAATAATGTCATTTATTACTCACCCTCATGTCGTTCCACACCCGTAAGACCTTCGTTCATCTTCAGAACACAAATTAAGATATTTTTGATGAAATCCGATGACTCAGTGAGGCCTGCATCGACGTTATAACTTCTCAAGATCCATAAAAGTACTAAAGACATATTTAAAACTATATAATATAAATATAATCAGTGATTCGGAGCGCCAAAGTCATGTGATTTCAGCAGTTTATTCCTTTGATTGGAGATCCGAATCACTGATTCGATTCGTAAAGCTCCGAAGCAGTGTTTTGAAATCCGCTCATCACTACATAAGTCGTTATTTAGTTTTTTTGGCGCACAAAAAATATTCTCGTCGCTTTATAATATTAAGATAGAACCACTGTACTCACATGATCTGATTTAAATATGTTTTTAGTACTTTTATGGATCTTGAGAAGTTATAATGGCATTGCTGTCAATGCAGGCCTCACTGAACCATCGGATTTAATCAAAAATATCTTAATTTGTGTTCTTAAAGGTGTGTGGAACGACATGAGGGTGAGTAATTAATGACATTATTTTCATTTTTGGGTCAATTAACCCTTTAAAACTGTGACATGTATGATGTCAGAGAAATTCACTAAAATATAATGTCCACTACAGAGGACAGAAGTCTATTCTTGGGTCCCAGGAGGATATATATATATATATATACAGTACAGTCCAAAAGTTTGGAACCACTAAGATTTTTAATGTTTTTAAAAGAAGTTTCGTCTGATCACAAAGGCTACATTTATTTAATTAAAAATACAGTAAAAACAGTAATATTGTGAAATATTATTACAATTTAAAATAACTGTTTTCTATTTGAATACATTTCACAAAGTAATTTATTCCTGTGATCAAAGCTGAATTTTCAGCATCATTACTCCAGTCTTCAGTGTCACATGATCCTTCAGAAATCATTCTGATATGATGATCTGCTGCTCAAGAAACATTTAATGTGTACAATTGTACAAAATATTTGTGTACAATATTTTTTTTCAGGATTATTTGATGAATAGAAAGTTCAAAAGAACAGTGTTTATCTGAAATCTAATCTTTTGTAACATTATAAATGTCTTTACTGCCACTTTTGATTGATTTAATGCATCCTTGCTGAATAAAAGTATTCATTTCTTTAATTTCTTTTCAAAAAAATAAAAATTCCTACTGACCCCAAACTTTTGAACGGTAGTGTATAATGCTACAGAATTTGTATTTCAGATAAATGCTGTTCTTTTGAACTTTCTATTCATCAAGGAATCCTGAAAAAAAAAGTACACAACTGTTTTCAACATTGATAATAATCATAAATGTTTATTGAGCAGCAGATCAGCATATTTGAATGATTTCTGAAGGATCATGTGACACTGAAGACTGGAGTAACGATGCTGAAAATTCAGCTTTGCATCACAGGAATAAATTACTTTGTCAAATATATTTAAATAGTACACAGTTATTTTAAATTGTAATAATATTTCACAATATTACTGTTTTTTACTGTATTTTTAATTAAATAAATGTAGCCTTGGTGAGCAGACGAAACTTCTTTTAAAAACATTAAAAATCTTAGTGGTTCCAAACTTTTGGACTGTACTGTATCTATATATATATCGTGAAGGGGCCAATTAGAAACAGCACCCGGTTCATTAAGCCCCGCCCATCTAAGATCTTCGGTCCGACGGTCATAGCCACTCTATCCGTTTACATTATTTCTGCTTTCAATGGCTGTCCTCTTGCAGACGCACAGAATTTGTAATCCACGCGTGTTAGAATGATTAATCTCTCCCTGCATGCACGGCTCTCGTGATCACAAGTTTGATTCAGTTTCAGGCTCGTTTTCTCTCCAATGCAGGGAGTTATTTCCAGCTTTAATCGGCCTCACACTAGATAACCTCAGGCTAGAGCAGACCTGCTGTCTGTCTGACAGCTCTCAAGTGCATCTTACATTTTATATATATTTTTAAGTGTGTGAGACTTCTTCTAAATCCAAACGTACTTTTTTTATTCCGTCTTCGGAGCGACATTTCGAGCTTGTTTAAAATAGCAACAAATATTGAAAGTGCAATTATTATTTTTTTAACGCGACTCGAACAACTCGTCCTTGCAGAACTGAATCCGAATCGCTACTTCATTAGAACAAAAGCAATAGATTTAAATCGAAATCCAGACTGAAGCGCCTGAATGGGAGTGAAACTCTCCCACACGGAAGTGACTTACACACGTTAGGCCAGTGATCCACTGTGTGTCTTTTTTTTTTTAAGTGTCTTTGTATTAGTTGCGTCCATTTAATTAGTTTTTAAAATGATCCCCGAGAAGGCACCAGGTGAGGATGTGTTGCATGCTTCGGAGGACTTGAAGAAAGAAGCGCACGTGCCCAGTTTTGAGAAATACAAGGAGCTCTACATCCAGTCTGTCGAGTCTCCTGAGGGTGAGTTTCATGCTTTTGTGCAGGTTATTTTGGAGAGAGAGAAAAAACTTCACTTGTCTGTGTCTCCAAGCCTTGTGCCCTTGGTAGACACTGATGCTCTATTTTTGAGTTACTGTTAGGTGTTTTATTTTGATGCAATGTAATCTTTGCTTTGAATCTATTCATGTTAGATCCAGCCAGTTAAAGGATTAGTTCACTTTCAAATAAACTTTTCCTGATAATTTACTCACCCCCATGTCATCCAAGATGTTCATGTCTTTCTTTCTTCAGTTGAAAAGAAATTAAAGTTTTTGATGAAAACATTCCAGGATTATTCTCCTTATAGTGGACTTCAATGGGCACCAAACGGTTGAAGGTCAAAATTA